>WAAD01038815.1:542019-565287 GCA_013389945.1 Fregata magnificens
TCCAAGCCACGAGCCGCCACTTTGCTCCTCACTCAGGAATAAAAATCTGTTGTTTTTTTTTTTTACTTAACCATTAATTAATGAGGTTGCAACAGTATGCATGATTTACAGTGACATGCTCTGACAGTTTATACATGGTGAGTAATGCCACGTCAGATGCTTCAGTATTTATATTGAGATGAAAGGCACATAATGCGATGCACATGCTAACAATGAACATAAATATTTAGTACTCCCAGCAAAGCCTACTGGTATGATTTATTTGGCCTTAACTTCGTACCTCTCTGTAGTCTTGCCTATCAGCTATTTAAAGGCATATTTCCAGACAACCCTTATCAAGTGTATTTACACATCCTCACTGCAATAGCAGCTTTTGGCAAGTACTTTTTCTATTCCTTGGAGCAGTGAGGTCCACTCACATCACTTAACAAGATCCTGGAGTCCATAAAGGCCAGCTGGGCTTGCAGCAGCCTGGTAAGAGTCCAGGCACTGCGGCGCTGTTACTGTCACGTTGTCAGTGATGCCCTACATACCCCTGCCTCCTCCTGCACGCAGAGATGCGCACTTTCTCCGCTTGTATCCATTCCCTTGCGGCAGAAGAAGAGGACGAGACTGGTGCTACACCGCCCCTCTCAGCAACTCTGTGAAGAATACTTTGAGTTACAAGGGAAGGGAAAAAGGACTCCTTCTGGCTGCCCACCCCGTGCTCTTCTCTGTTGGCGGGAGCAGGGAATAGCTCACCGCCCCCAGGCAGTTCCAGTGAGAGCTTTGCTCTCGCTCAGCAGAGCTGGAGAGGAGACCATGTGCAGCTTCAAACAACTCTATACATTCAGGAGGTACAGAATATGTTTGAGAAATAATTATAGCAGCTGTCTCACTTGTTCTTCCCTTACATCGTTCACAGGGCAGGTTATTTTTTGTTATCAGCTGTTAACGCGGCAATGACTGTGCTGTGACCGTTCTGTCTAGTGTTTAAGTCGTGGAGAGGGAGGGAAAGATTTTCTATATTATCCCTTATTTCTACCCAAAGAGAGCCTTTGTTTGCTTACCAATTAATAGTTGTGATAATTTGCTCCATTTTTAGTATTAACTCCGTTTATTGAACCCAAGGACAGGCTCTCCAGGTACTGCTCTAAGCAAAATAAGAGTACATCCTAGTTTTGGAATGTTTTTAAGTGTTACCTTTGAGATTTTGCATCCTTGCTACTTTTTAATACATAACACACAACTCCAAATATCTAAGTTCCTAAGACAAACAACTGAACACCTGATCATTTTCACTGGTAGCAGAGAAACCACAGACACAGTCCCTGCCCTCCGTTCCCCAGCCATCTGCAAGAACCCTGAAAGGCAGGATTGATTTGATTAAGTCTTGCCATCCAGAATGTCACTCTGCCTGTAAGAAGAGGAAGTGCAAGCTCATTCCTTCCTGTTCCTGCCTTTTATCTCTAAGTGTGGTCTCGCTGGCTCTGCCTGCACCCTATTTCATAGCATTCCTACTTAGTCCAAGGAGGCCCAAAACAAGCTTGGGGTGCCACCTATTATAAAAAAAATAGACATTACATACTGTAAGTATTATTTTATTTCAAAACCCAAACTAAATACAAATTAACCAAGACATTTCCCTTACTTAAACATAACCATAGTCGTGAAGCTGCAACTAGGTATCTACTTGAGTAGGGTAGCTAGCAGAGGATAAATCTATACTGCCAGAGGCCTTTTCTCATTTTGAATAGCCTCTTTACAATCCAGTCACACCTATATGAGCGGCATATTTCTGTATTTATCCACCACTAATCCATAATTCTTTATGAACTGAAGTCAACCCCTGTTGTCATATGAATAACAGGAAGACTCATTCCATGCACGTGCATAAATAAAGTCAATGTTCACTTACTTGCATCACGTACTGAACTATTTAATGTTTATCAGCTAATGGAAAAGTTGTCAACCTGCCATTCAAGTGAATGCTGTGGTGTATCCTACTCTTTCAAAGATTATTTACAAGGCAAGGTATTTGCATGAATGCAAATCATGCGATGTTTGGCCTACATTAATCCAACACAGATGTATTAAACTCCTCCCCTCTCCCCTGGCACTGACATTTTTCAGTGTAAGATTTCCTACTGACACAACTAACTGCCATTACACATGGCCCTGCATTGTACTGGAAGATTAAGGAGTTCGATCCGTTTCGTCCATCACAAGGAAACCAGAAGGTTACAGGGCTATGGTGCACCTCTGTAGGGAGAAAATATCAAAAGCTCTTCAATACAGAGGAGACGAGCACACTGGTACAGTCAAACAACTGGTAATGAAAGCCAAACAGATTCAAATGAGAAATAAGCAGAAATTTATAAACCTGCAACTGTCATGAATCTTTGGAACTAGCTACGGAAGGAAGGAAGGGATTTTCCATCTTTTAATGTTTTCAGGTCAAAATCAGGTGTCTTTGTGGAATTGAGGGCTTAGGAAAAAGTAGTTCCTGGCAAAGTCCATGCGAGCATCTTAACTGCCTCTGAGCTCCAACAGCCTGCTTCCACACAGAGCCATCACTTGAAATCCAAAACCAAAATATGAGCTTCAGTGCTCTAAGAACATTGTGCCAGTGCTCATGGCCACTGCCCTGGTCACCCACAAAGTGTGCTCAAGTATAGAACATTTAGAGGTTCACTGCTGCTAGCGCTTCAAGATGAGGACTGCATTTATTTAGGCTGTAGCAGGTTCCCCCCACTCTCCCCTGACAACTGTCTTACACGTGAGCGAAATCCCCACCAATCTTCCAGACTGCTCATACTTCATCAGGAAGAGCAAATTCAGGTCAAATTAGCTCCCTACTCATACCAGAGCACTCCGCTATCTTCTGCAAATTTACACAGATATCACCAATGCTTATTAGACAGTCACCTCACCATACGTGGATGGGCAGAACCCACGTACCCCGCCTTCACCTGCACAAGCCCCACCACTCGCACAGCGGGTCTAAGGCGGAGGGTCAGCAGCACTTATATGCCATACTCGGGAACAGTATGTGTGAGCCACATTGAGAAATCTGATTTTCTGTTACTAAAAATCAGCACGCAATAACCAGCAAGACTGCTGGGCAGACGGATGCCTCTTACATTTATAGAGCTTCCTCTCCTAACAGCCCCTCCATGGCAGGGGGTCGGACTAGATGATCTTTAAGGGTCCCTTCCAACCCAAACCATGCTGTGATTTCCCTCTGGAAAGGCAATAAGGGGATAGCAAAAGCAGTTCTGATAAAAGCCGTGAAGAAGGCACCATAATGCCAAGCACCATCACACAAACTTTAGTTTGAAACATCACACAAACTTTAGGTGAAACATAGTCAACAGCTACATCCCTTTCCACGTTCTTCTCACTGCTTTGCGGTGTTGTTTCCTGCCCCTCAAGTCCCTTCAATCCTGTGAAACATTCATGATGGTCCTAATTCTTAGTGACTGGGCTCAAAACCTTACCGCTTTGTATGGTCTGAATTGATCTTTGAAAACTACTATTAGGATGATGTATTGCCTAATTTTGGTTGCTATGGCATTTAGAGTCAGACTTATGACTGGGGAAACAATCTCCCACTCACTTGAAATGCAGGGAAAGGTTTCAGTACTGCAGGAGAAGGCTCTCTGGCTGAAAAGTCATATTTTAAAGTTTACAGCTCCTGCTTCTGGCTCAGCGTTGCTACGGCAGCGAGAAGAGACAGCCTGGCGGGGTTTCGCAGATGCTGCGGAGCTCTGAATGCGGCCACTCCAGAACACTGTTTTAGCTGCTTTACGGGAGGAATCTAGCAGCAGTTTATTACCATAAGTACCAAGCTGCCATTCGAATTTTTCTATGGTTTTAAAAGCAGCACATTTTTATTAACATAGAAATCACTATGAGAAATCAAGTGCATCTTAACATGGGCAGTGAGATGTAATGCAAGAACGCTGTGTAGGCCTTTATGGCTGGCAATAGACACCATTGCTATCAACCTTTTCTGTTGCCTTCCATCGAGTTTAATGTGCGTAACCTTGGCGGCAGCACCTCATCTCACATACTGCGGCCTTGGGGCCATATAAACAAATAAATCAAGCTAAAGCCAACCCCCAAAGCAGACAGGAGAACCCCCTTTTCTCTCTTCATTCTGCATACGTCTGTTCACATGACAGAGGTCCTCAAAGCACTACTGTATATATGCGTCATACTCTCTATGAAAACCAATACTCATTTAACAAATGACGATAAGAAGGTTGAATTTAAAACCTTGCCTCCAGTTCTGAATGCTTCAGCTTATATATTTCAGCAGGATTTTACAAGTGCTAAGCGCCAGTTTCAGGAATGGCTTGTACTTGCACCTAGCTTTACAGATGTTCAAACATGCCTTTAGAAGTCATGAACCAAGTCCTCCAGAATTAGGAAATGGCTTAAAACATGATTTTCAAGGCAGGCAAAATGTCCTATTATTAATAATGTACCTTAGACAAATCCAACGAAGCAAATCATAATAACCTAACCATTGCTTAGATATGCGGCTAATTCTTTTACATGCAATCATGACTCTTCAGAGTGCAGTGAGAATGCACATGCAAGTGTCATTTAGTTCAGCTTCACCTCCTTTCAGGTACCTTTTTCAGCTGAGGAAGAGAATCTGTTTTTAAGAACATACCCATTTATGACAGGTACAAACCTAAAATATGCTTAGTGCTGCTTCTGCAGATTTTTAACCATCCTGAAGCATGCAGTACCTGTGGCTTACACAATGCATATGGTTGATGAATTTTAGTTAAACTAATCTTGGGTACTGTTCTCACTCCAAGCAATTTTAGAGGTGCCCACTCCCATTGCTACACTGAAAAGTCACTTCCTTACTGCAAAGCAGATGCTTGGATATCACGTAGAGAACAGAAATGTCCTACTCAGTGCAGCGCCAGGGCTGCTAATGGACTTTTCATTTCCTACCACTGAGACCGTATCTTGCCACAAAACCTTAAACAGGTGAAACTCTGAGTTCATACATACAACACAACCTGCTCTCTAAGAGAATTGTACACTTGTTTAGTTGATACTAGAACCTTTCATCCGGCCAACCATAGCACATACATGATCTCAGAATGTCACCTTTCATAATTCTTTATCATTCTTACTCTCTCTCCCTCCCCTCTGCACACCAGCCAGCTCCCTGCTACAAGCAGGCCATCACTTCCACAAGGGTTTCACAGGCAGCTGGTGCAACCGCACAGTTCTCCTGGCTCCAGCAGTGCTGGCAATGCAGCATCCCAGGTGACAAACACTGCATTTAAAATTCCTGAACTCTAGTGCAAATCCAATTTACATTAAGCACCCAAACACACACAATACAGAATATGTTCCTTCTTATCCATTGAGGAGATCCGCAAAGACCAAATCATTTTCTTGCAAAATTAGCACAAGTTGGCTTGCGGTTTTGGGTGGTTTGGGTGGTTTGGGTTTTTTTTTTTTTTTGGGGGGGGGGGGGGGGGGGGGGGGGGGGGGGGTGTCCTAATTTGTTTGGAAAAAAGGGAAAAAGGTTATTTGGTGAGTTTCAGTGAAGTCTTTACATGTTTCCTTCAGAAAAGCTCTGTAGCAATCCACAACACATTATTCAGAAGAGTCTGTACTGACGGACTGGATTGCTAAAAGACTTCAGCCTCAAAGAGCTTTTTATTTACTTTTTTGTTTCTTTCTTGTTTTACTTCAAAAGTTTTCCCAGAGGCTCTAATCTGTAATAGAATATTAAGCTGCAAAACATCTCCTGTAGCTTTGTTGGTCACAGTTACTGATAAGATTTGATTCCTACTGTTCTTAAAAGGCAAGCAACAGGCTTTGCCGGGGCGTACATGACCTTTCCAAAGCCGCGGCCCGGGAGGAATTGCGTCGATTGCTCTAACCTGTCGATGAACAAGAGCTGCAGAGCCAGCGGGAGAACAAGTCCTGATGCCTGTAGTTAAATAACAGCACCTCAGGAGAGCACATTTATGAAATATCTGAAGGGCCGAAAGGTCACTCTCAATGAATCTCCCCTTTCTCAGGAGCAAGAACTGCCATTTCCCAGCCGCTCCTCTGGCTGGGGCAGGTCGCAATGCAGTGGCCTGGATCTGAAGGGGCCCAGCACTTTGGAAGAGAAGGTGTTTTTATAAATATGAGCTTTTCTCCATAATTTATTATCCTTAAAGCAACACTAAACTTCAGGCAGAAATTAATAAAACCCAGGGGCTTGAACTTCTTTAAACCAGTAGCAAATAAGGCCCACCCACCTTTTCACACAGCTTCACGGAGGTGTCTCACACTCGTTTCCAGGGCCAAGGGTCCCCAAACACCACCCATAGCGGTCAAAGCTTTTATTCCCTCAAACATTCCACAACTAGAGTTTGCAAACCTTCCAAAACTTACCACAACATGCTAGGAATCAAAGCATTCTTCCCAAAGGTTTAACCAAGTGACTTTTACATCATGCTCAGGTCTCATGCTATCCAATACATTCTCATTAACCACCACCACCCTTCCCATCCTTTGATATAATACACAGATATCATTCCCTTAGTCTATGGACCACCCCTGTAAAATGTCTGTAAAATGTCCACAAATGTCCACAAAACGTCCACTGAGTTCGTTTAGTCCATGACTTTGGGCTCCATCCGTTATGGCGGTCACTCAGGACAGGAGAGGTGGTGTGTCGCGTGGAGTTCCCGGGCACCAAAGCCAGCTCAGGTCGGGTCACTGCTGCACTTGCACTGCTTCTTGTAAGGCTTCTCCTCCGTTGGTTCAGGTGGTTCCTGCTATAGTAATTCCTATAACATGCAACTCAAATCACAGGTTACAACAATTTAAAGGTATTTCCACTACAATCTCCATCTTTGGTCCCTTTGGACCACACCATCGGGTTTAACATCGCAATGAACTCTTCCCCTTGCCCCTGCTCCGGCTTGGACTTATCCACAGACTGCAGTCCCTTAGGGGTCCACCTGCTCCAAGTGGAGCCTTACCTACGAGCCACAGTCTCTCCAGGGGTATACCTGCTGCGGCACACACCTGTCCACAGCCACAGTCGCTTTGAGCTGCACCTGTTCCAGCGTGACCTTCTCCATGGGCCACAATGCCTTCAGAGATATACCTGCTCCACCGTGCCCTTACCCACAGCCACAGTCCCTTCAGAAGTAAACCTGCTCCAACATGGCCTTAACCACGGCTGCAGTCCCTCCAGGGGTGTACCTGCTCTGTCGTGGGCTTATCCATGCCCTCATGCTTTGACGTGCTCCAGCACGACCTCATGCACAGCCACAGATGCTTCAAGGTGTACCTTCTCCAGTGTGGACTTCTTGGGCCACAATCCCTTCAGAGGCATACCTCCTGCGGCACAGGCGTAACCACAGCCACAGACACTTCGAGATGTACCTGTTCTGGTGTGGGCTTATCCATGGCCACAGATGCTTGGGGGTGTCCTGCTACCACGTGGACTCACCCACAGGTCACAGTCCCTTCGACTCGAGTTCACGCTGGAGTTCCAGCCTGTCCAGTACACCAGCACAGAAACAGCAGCAATGCCCTGGCCGTCTGCCTTCCCAGGCACATGACCATTGCTGTTATCAAAACGTTCCCAGGCACAGCAGAGTAAGATGATAAGCAGCACAGCAAGCAGCGAAAGCAAAAAGCAGCCACTAACGAGCACTAGACTCTAACGTACAATAAGGCAAGCAAGCCCCATGGCAAGCACAGAAGCCTGCCAATTAATAGTTAAACAGCAATAACAGTTATAAATTTGATCGAGCACATTCCAATCAAATCTGTCATTATCTCAAACTCTTCGAGCCCCATGTTGGGCACCAAAAAGGACTGTCGTAGTTTAACCCCAGTCGGCAACTAAGCACCACACAGCTGCTCGCTCACACCCCCGGTGGGATGGGGGAGAGAATCGGAAGGCTAAAGGTGAGAAAACTTGTGGGTTGAGATGAAGACAGTTTAATAGGGAAAGCAAAAGCCCCGCGCGCAAGCAAAGCAAAACAAGGAATGCGTTCACTACTTCCCATCGGCAGGCAGGTGTTCAGCCATCTCCAGGAAAGTAGGGCTCCATCACCCGTATGGTTACTTGGGAAGACAAAACGCCATAACTCGGAGCGTCCCCCCTTCCTCCTTCTTCCCTAAGCTGTATATCCTGAACATGACACCATATGGTATGGAATATCCCTTTGGTCATTGGGGTCAGCTTTCCCAGCTGTGTCCCCTCCCAACTCCGTGTGCACCCCCTGCCTACTCGCTGGTGGGGTGGCGTGAGAAGCAGAAAAGGCCTTGACTGCTGCGTAAGCACTGCTCAGCAATAATTAAAGCATCCCTGTATTATCAACACTGTTTTCAGCACAAATCCAAAACATAGCCACATAATAGCTACTATGAAGAAAATTAACTCTATCCCAGTCAAAACCAGCACACCAAGATGGCTCTGTACAATCACAAAGGTCTCTTCACGCCACACAGCACCGGCCTGAACTCTGACAGCCCTGAAGTCCTACCTAACTCACTGACTTTGTTGCGCACTTTACTGCTAACTCCCGCAAACCCTTAGCAGCTCCAGTATGGATCCATGGGTGGCACATGTGTCAAATAACACTTTGTTGAGCAGAACCTGACTTTCAGAAAAATGTAAGAGAGTGGAAGTCCCCACTTCAGCATAGGGGTCATCTGTTGTGCCCTAAGCCCACACAGCAGGTGGGCGAGCACAGGCACAAAAACACTCTTGCATGTTTAAGCCTTCTGAGATACCATGTTAAACATCACAATAGTCATCCACGCACACAGGAGCCCCTGTCCTTGAGCAGAGCTTTAGCTTACCTTCCCTACATGCTGGCGGAGACCCTGCTCTCCATATGCCCCAAGAGCCACAGCTTGAGTCCTCCTGCCTTTGTCTCTTGCTTTATATTTTCTCCCGTTTTTCATGCTGCTCCCCTGCTGCTTCTAGGTGCCTCCATACCTGTCCAAATGACAGATCAAAATCAAATTGACACCATGCCTCTGTTTACACACATTCTAGTCTTTGGACACTTCAACTGCCCTTAAGAAAAGGCACATTTAGTGCTTCCTATACTGAGTCGAAATAGAGGGAGCTGGTATGGATATCAGTCTCAATAAGTCTGGCGTGATGCTTTCTAAACTGTACCCATCCTTCAGCATAACAACAGGCATATCCAAAAGAAAACAGTATTTTCTAACTCTCTACCACAAGCTGGTTCATTGCCAGCTTAAAGAGCAAGTATCTCAAAATTAGACCTTTTACTACAAGCAATACGAGCTTGAAGTAACTCAAATATTTTACTTTTTTACATTTTTTTTTTATTTCCTTGAATCTGCCATCTCTTGACACCTTCCCTCCCTTGCTTAAAAGCTTTTCTAGTCCAGAATGGCACAAGAAACACAGTGCTGTAAATTGCATACAGTGAAGTCTAGCTGGGCAATTTGGCAATAGTCTTAAAATAACTGCTTTTCCAAACCCATTAGTACACTTTCCTGATGTTTCAGTTAGCATATAAAAAAAATAAAGTAAAGCACAACTTCTGTGCTTCTGTACAACTTCTATAAAACCCTAGAGCAGGCAATGCACTCCTTGGCACAATCACACATTTAAAAAATGGGATTTTTATCACAGTATTTCATTTCCAGTCAATCAAGGTCTGCATTCATAGGTCATTTCTCACATACATTACTCAGCAACTGCTCTTTCTATCTCTAGTCTGGTAAATATTTTTGCTTTGTGCAAAGGATACAAGGGCAACACAGCTAAGATGAATTCTTGCATTAGTCTCACAGCTGAGATGACAGTGACATATAGCAAGATATTAGAGCACTATAGTATCAGAAATGTACAGTAAGCCTGAGTAAAGGATGTAGCCTAGAGTTTTATAGCCTCAGTCCCAGGAAAACAAAGATAAAAGGTACACTTCCACTGTAACATATGGCCAAGTTTAGTCATTCAGAATAATACACCACATCAATTAAATTTAACCTGTCGATTCATCATCTTCCTGGAGCCAGCCCAGGTGCCTTTGATGACAGCATGGCCTATTTCATGCAGTGCAATACAGATCAATAAGGAGGTGGTACAGGGTAGTAGATGGTCCCTATGTGTCTAGCTAAGAAAAACAAAATATAACTTAGAGATATTAAACTGGTTTACTGCTTTTAAATGGACATCAATATTATATAATGTAATCCAGGTGACATAGTAGGGAAGTTTTGCTATTGGAAGTGCTGTGCTTCCTTTGCGCTGAAAGACTGCCGTGTTTTCCAATGGGCAGCAGGAGATTGCTCCCAGCAAGTTCCCAGTTACTGGGAGCAGGCTGGTGTCAGTTTTATGGCCAAACTAGATGCAGCTCAAGAGCAGCGCATAACCACTCTTTATGAGCAAAGAACGTTTTGTTTTTCTGTATTGATGGTAAATCTTCATTCCTCCTTATAGGCATTAATCCAGACACTGTGAAATCAGGCATATTTAGAAGACGGATAACAGGTTAAGCCATTCTTTCTTCATCACGGAACTGTTGCATGTACATCATTTATGCCTACAGCCTTATCAACATTCAAAGCTACATCAGTGTAGCTAACAATACTAAGATTTTTAAACAGCTAATGAATTCTGTGCATGGTCAGAACCACTTTAATTCAAATTTGCCTTATATTGAGTTCCTTCAGCTCAGCAAACAAGGCAGCTTAATGTGCAATTAAGGCTCTCTACACAAGTTCTTTTACCTGCTATGTAAGCTGTTAGTAAGATATCAAAAATCATAAATGAGAAGAACTAGCGCAATGGAAAGTCAGTCTAAGATGATGGAGACGTGGAAAGTTTATGCAAAATACAGACTGCATCCAAGCCTCAGAGTCACCTTCAGGACTGTGAAAATGCCAAACAGCACATTTAACATCATATTAGTCAATTTTTTAAAATTATACAGAAGGACTACTTCAAGACGTAGAGCTTTAGCAGAGTGAGTACTGAAATCCCTTCATAAGAGACCTGTACTATTCTGTTCTTATTTGTAATTTTATATAAGGTGTCATAACCGTATATATAAATAACAAAGAAACAGTCTTGCGATGGTAAGTAATCCATACAAATTCTATCACAGTAATAAACTCTCTCAGAATTTTATCCTCAGGGCTCCAGATCACCTCATCCAGTAAGGAATTCAATAATTCCATCAGTCAAGAACCAGAAAGGGAGGTGGTAACTCAGTTTGGAAGTAATGCTAATGAAACTCTACAGATGCAGCTTCTCAAATGGAATTAATTCCATGAGAATGGAATGCAAAGAATCATTTCAGGCTCATTTTTTTGACGTCTTTCAGAGTTAAAATACTTCCAAATTGATATGCTTGAAACCCTAGCGACTGCCTTGATTTTCTAATGTAATATCATTGTGGGTAGAAACCTGGAAGACAAAAAATTATTGGCACATGGCAGTATTATTTAATCTAACTTGGTCTGCAGGCTCAAAACACTTAATCTAAATTCCTGTGGAATTAACCATACTTAGTATTACTATGACTGAATTTTAATAACCTGAAATTAAAGCTGGGACAGTTGGAGGAGGGAGACATGAAAACTGAGCGACTCATTCTTCTCTTTCAAAGACTTGCAAGTTATTCTTAGTTTTTAACACAGTGAAGGACCTCCAGGCATGGCAGATATCACAGTTTGGTGGGTACTCTACAAAATAGGATAACGTAAAAATGAAGATGTTTCTTTCTTCCAAATAACTTCCAATTAAAACATGAAAAAATAAAATTAAAAAAAGGCAAACAGATTGAGGCATCAAGAAACAACACTGCTTTGTGAAAGCTTAGGGGCTTAGTGTAGTTTCTCACATTTTTGTCAGCAGAAATATCCTGAGGCATTTTAATCATGATGGTGTGACGGGCTTGTGTGGAAGAGGCAACGTGGAAAATTTTCAAATAGGTGGCTCACACTAACATACAGGGGAGATAGACTGGAGGGAAAGGCTGAACCGAGGCAAGGATCTCTTGGAAGAGAACGTGACGTCCTGGTGGAAGGATAGCCTGGGTGGGTATCCAATGTCTGATGGAAGAGAGGAAAGAAAGGCAAGGAAGAGCTGAATCCTGAGAAGCATGAGGCTCAGAGAAACTGTCTAGAAAGTTGTCTTAGCAACTGCACTCAGTACACACATGCACAGCGAGACTGCATTCGTTAAGTCAGAAGCTGCTGTAGTGAAGGTTCAAAACGGCGAGAACCTGGAAGAAGTTCTGCTGGACTAGTCAAGAAAGGCCAACCATGGAGATATTACTAAACAAAAATCACCAAGACCAAGACAACAGCTGAAAAAGAGAAACAAGTTACAGATGATGTGTATATTACAGGCCTGAGCAAAAGGAAAACAGGGAGGAGAAAGAAGTAGTGACAACTGAGAGATAATGGAAAGGGCTAGTATTTATCAAGCACCAGCGTAGTTTGGAAACCTTAAACCTACCTTCCATCTTCTATAATAAGTAATTAACCAACTGAGAAACACAGAAAGAAACAGAAAAGGCATCCTTCTTTCTTCTTTTGTCATTCTCTTATTGCTGATCAAGTAAAATATACAAATACAGTTTTATTGAATTTTGAATGATATAGGCCTTTCTGGTGGTTAATTTAACATTATAGAGATTTGGGGGTTCCCCACCACCACCTTTATCTAGTCTTGTTCTTCTATTATTGCTCCTTGAAGAGTTTGGAGAGAAAAAGGAGTGTTGTGTCCCCATAGCTGAAAGCATTATCTGTCTGAAAGAGGTCAATTGACCCAAAACAGGAATGGGGTCTGGGCAGCAATCTTCAACTCAGCTTTTACTTAGAAACCTTAGGACACCAAGAGAACATCTAATCAACACATTTCCTTCATATAAAGTAAAAAGAGCTGGACAAGTACAAACTATGAATGAAAATCAGGATGTTCTGTTTCTAAAATCCATGTGAAATGGATATTTGTTTCTCCTCTTGCTTTACTTTTTGTTTTCTTCCTCTGATGCATCGCTGAAGAGCTGAACTGAATTTCTCTATTATTCAAGCTAATTTTTGATGGCAACTCATACGAAGCTACTTAACAATTTTTGGTTACATGAAGAGGTTTTAAGAAAGCATTTTTAAGACTTTGCTGATCACCTTGAAGCTGAACAACCAGAAGACATTCCCGTTTAAAAAGCTTAGAATGCAGTTATCTTTACACTTATGGATACTGATTAACTGGGCTTAATAGGTCTTTGTAAATCAGGGACAAGAGGGATACAACTAAGCTGGCTACTGTAATTTCTGCTGCTAAGGCTCTAACCACATCTGGGAAAAAAATACATCCATGAAAAAAATTATGATTTTGCCAAATGATACTAACAGTAAAGCGTCAGAATGTGGTTTATTGCTTTTCTCTAGAAAATGTATAGAATTTGTTTTAGCAAAATGAAGAAAAAGTGTGGCATAACTTCTTTCCAGTGATAGTAAAAATTGTAACTTTTTTCCTATCAAATGCTTTATAGCAACAGATTTGTCCAGCAATCGCCACACTGTGGAAGTTGCCTTGAGTCTATTGGATCAGTTCCCAATGGGCACCTGGAGCACGTACTTCGGTACAGGGAGATGCACACATCAACTCTCACCAAAACCAACAATTTTTGCAACGCCATACCAGACCTGGGTATTTAAGACATTACTTTCTTCACACGCTTTAATACATGACACTGAAATTCTTCCTCTGGAAGTACTTTTTTTTTCCTTTGATTGCTTCCTTCCGTTAAGCTCATATGTGCTAAAAATGACACAGCAACAACATTTATGAATGTGATGTACTTAATAAATTACAACTCTACATACAGACAGTTGTAGAGAGTTGAGAGAGTTGTTGGAGACTCAGCAAAGCACTACTTGCACCACGCTTTGCAATGAAGACGACATTTTTCCAAAAGCAGTCTGTTCTGCGAGTGACAAAGACAGCATCTTTCCAAGTGGCAATGAAAGATTTCTGAAGGCTGGGGAGAGGGTGAGACCTGAGCCACCAGGACCATAATATCTTTACTAGCAGATTACTTCTCTAACATCAACAGAAAATAGTTTGGCAAAGGCAAGTTGGGCCTCCAAGTGTGATTTCTAAACTGCAAGCAGGTTTTCAAGGGTATGTTGCCATGCTAAGATGCCGAAACAAACAAAACATTGTCTTTGTGCAACTTAGAGAAGCTGTATAACTTCAGGCATTTATCTTCGATATGAATGGCCCGTGGGAAGCACATCTCTCACTTCTCTATACAGAAAACACAGGCTTCTGAACTGAGATGGTCTGAATCTCACCATCACCTAATGGCGTCAAACATAACCACAATAAAAAGCACGACCCTATTTGGATTTCTTATTGATCGGTCTTCTGCTGCGAATGGGATTATTTTCTTCCTTGACCTCAGTACGGGGAGCTATTTAGAAGCTTTTCAAAATGTACTTTTGTATTATTCAGAGACAGATTTGAATTTCTTGAACAAGAACTGTTTTTTACAGATGCTTTTTTCTGGATTTTTTTCCCCCTTCCATCTTGCCTTTCTGTTCTTTCCCTTCCCTCCCCTCGCAAGGTGGATGTGAACCTCAGGCTGCCCAAGTAGCTTTTAAATGTTAAACAAAACACATCAGCTTGCCATGTCTGTCTCAGCAGAAAGTCAATATCCATTCCAGGAGCAATCAAGCACCCAAGCATGGAGGCTATAGCAAAAGCCTGTAAAAAATGTAGTAATGAAGCCTGAAACTGGTGTGAGTAAAGGTTTTCTTGTAAAGCTGCAGTTGAAACCAACTTTATCTAAGAATAATTATAAAGGCTCTGATCAACCTGAACTAAATTTTGGGATTACGAACGCAGCATGTGGCTAAGTGAAATTTTGAACCATGCAACGTACAAGTATCTTCTACCAAGTTTACTGAAATTCTAGTAACAAAGTACTTCTGTAACTTTTGCAATTCTAAATCTTTGGTGTGCTCAGAATTATAGCTAAACCACATCTTAATATCTTTCCTGCTTCTATAAACGCAAACAGTGAGAAAAATATTTGTTTTCTAGCAGCACAGCTTTGAAAACCCTTACCTAAAAAATAAACTCATTTCACATGGGTCACTGAACATGCACTGGAGGACAAATGTTTTTTATCATTACCAATCTCAAGAAGTGTCTCAATGAAGAAACGTCTAAGTGCAGAACAATACTATACACACTGTAAATGGCCTTTTTTCTCCCAGATAGACTAAAAATAATGTAGCTAGCCCAGCAAAGATTTTAACCTTCATCCTATGAAGGTAGAAATGCTTTCTTCCTTGTGAAAAATCTACAGAAATAAAAAGACTAAAAACTCCATAGACTTAAAAAATAATTTGTATGATAATAAATAGTCCAGATAAGCACTACATAATTTCACCCTTAAATAAGTCATCTTGAGAAATGTTTCTAAATCTGGGAGTCGGGTGGTCACTGTTGATGCTACATGCTGAGAAGCAGAATGGACAGGAAATTGCTTCTCTGAAGACCCACATACTTACCACTGAAGGATACAAGCACCTGTGTTCTCAGGTACGTGCTGAGGTACAAGGAATTGATTTAATTTTTATTTGATAGCATTTTGTTTCTTAAAAGGGCATTGCCAAACTAATCCTAATATAATTTATCCAACAATCCAGCTTCCTTAAAACACTTTCCATTCTCAGTCATGCAGTGCTCCTGGCAAAACCGTGGGGAAAAAAGAAAAGAAGGAACTCACAGCACAAAAATCATCATGAAAAACTAGGATTTCCTGTAAGGTCTACAAAACATTTTGTAAAAGACTAGCACCTAGCAAGGTAATAATTTTCCATACATCTAACTAAAGGGCCAACTCCTACGATGACTTACGAGCATTCTCAGCATGCAGCACAGCCAAAGCTCTACTGAAGTCAGTGCAACCACGTCACACCATGAAACAAAACATGTGCCTAAGAGCTTGTAGGGTTAGGGCCTTAAGAGGTCAAATGGAAAGCTATTTAAATGCAAAAATGGTATGAGGTGGGTACCTGATATGGGTAGGCAGGTCAGTGCACATGACTGGGTTCTTAAAAAAATATAAGTCTTGACATTACAGTGCAAGATTCAATTAAAGAGACAGACTAATTTTGAGGGACAGGAGTGGGAGATGAAAATAGGACTTTTACCTAGAATGCAATCGGAGCTGCAAGCATTCAGTTTTTTCCCCAAAATTTAGAGAATAATTCAGCCTCAAATCTCTGAAGGTTCATTATGTCATCTAAAAAAGAACTTCCCAACACCTAGCATTACACTTGCTTTCAGAGAGAGAGCTGTCTTATTTACAGCCTGCACAATAACAAACAGATGTAAAGGTTAAGATCTACTTTCTTAGAAGACAGACCTTGAAAATCAACCTTTTTTCATTTTTAGGCGATGCCTTTATTTCCTTTTTCACCATTTATTCCATCTCTGTTCTTTGTACAGAAAAATGAGTTGCATATTTTAGTTTGATCACTGGCTTATCCAACCTACAGCATCATCTCTGCTCTACAGATAAGCACAGGGAAACTACCACACAAGTTTTGAGTACAGGCAATCTATAAGGGAGGCCAGGCAGAGCAAGGGACATGATTCATCAAGTCAGTTGTGTGGGTGATAAATATGATAGCTATCCTGGTTGGCTGACTGCCACCTCTAATCAAAGAATGTTATGGAGAATGACTGATGGGCAAATATGATCATGGCAAGAAGCATACCTTTTAAATAGACATTTTAAAAGATCAAAGAATGAACTGAAAAATCCTCACCTGCCCATCTCTTTCATCCCCAGTGCCACAAAATACCTTTTTACTTGAGAATATTAAAACAAACATTCTCCTGAAGACTTTTGAAGCCCAAGATGATTGCAGAGAGCACTGAAGGCCTCAGAAACACAAGTCTCATCAAAACTGCAACCAGTCGTGAAGAAAGCTTCTTTAATATGAGTTAGACTGTGAGTCAGCAATGCTGGCATCATTGCTAACACAATGAGGTGGACCCATCTCAGAAGACTATGTGTGTGAGCAAACAGCACTAGCAGCACACTGAGTCTGGAGCGTAAACATTCATTACCGAGAGAACCTGATACTGCTCCTGACTTTCTCAGCTTTAAATCTTTATTATTTGCAGCATTTGGCAAAAAATACTGGGAAAAAAAAAAAGTCTAAAATAATGGGTAATGTGTAAACTAGAGAGTGGAAACATTTTAGACAAGGAAATTCATGTCAAGGAAACACCAATTCCTCATGCTTTCAGAATACGTAAATATTTTACACAGAGAAAAACATTAAAATGTTCATAATTGCGATAGGTATTTACACCTGAGTGCTTAGGTGACTCAGGAGCAGACACGTCAACAGACACGCCTGTTCAAAAGTAATTTCAAGAAATTATCAAGAACAGTAGCTATCATGGAAACAACATTATATGAGAACAGCTATCATGGAAACGCCTATCAGCCCAAAATGAAGCCACACCAAAAGAACAACTTCAGCATCTTAAATCAGGGCTTACAAGCAGTCACAGGCTCCAAATTATCTACAAATTATCATTATTTGTCCCAGAATTACACAGCTGTCTTGCACACAAGCACGACCATTCTTGAACTCATGATTTTTTAAAGCTAAACTTCTGTCTTAACAGCAGAATTTAATCTCTTTTATTTATGGTTCTCCTGATTCCCCAAACAATTAGGTCTCAACTGCAAGAGGGAGGCATCGACAGAGGTTGATGTCTCTTCCCACGCAACAGTGTGTCATGTACTCCTCCTTTCTGGCACCCTGGTGTCAGCATGGCATCGCAAGGTCGTGTTGATTTGTAGCGCCGCAGGATCGCAGAAGCCTCAGGCAATTGTCAGAAGCCTTAGCTTCCCGCTAGAAGTTCACTGCATTATTTCCAAATTTACTACTATGGCAAACAGCTGCCAAATAGTCTCACTGCCCACAGCCCAGAAAGGCAGAGAGTAGTGAATTAAGTTTAGAAAAGATGCAAAGTTTCTGTCTTGTTAGGTGAGACATTATCATCACATACGCAGGTTTATTTACTTTCTAGTGACAAAGCTGGCATCCTTGCAGTGCCTGATCATTCTGGAGGACATGAGAAAGATGACAGTTTTCCAAGAACAGGTTAATTACAAACCTATATAGCAGGTAACAGAATACTGATGTTATAGATCAAGACTCTCTTTAAGACTTATTTAGAAGAAAAGAAAGGGTATTTCTGAAGCTTTAGTCGGAAATTGTTAAATGGATGCAAAAGGCAAAGCCTGAGTTACATTACTTAGACTGAGGGGCTACATAATGGATCAGTTACAGGACACACACCTGGAACCCCGAATACCCGGTTGTTAGTTCACATTTGCACTTACCTCTGCCTTTGCTTACTCATCTGTAAAACGGAACTGCAATTTCTTACAATCTTAGCTGACACATGTTGAGAATTTTGATATTTGAGAGACACTACGCAGTATTGGTGTGACTCATGGTTGTGATTGTGACTGAAAAATAGTTTGGCAAGACAGGGAGTGAATGTGTCACCAATGCGTAAGTAATGGAAGCCAAAATGACTTACTGTCCTTGCACAGTTCATTTTATCACTAGTGTAAGAGGATGCGAGAAACATGCTTTACAGCACAGCCGGGGAGGATGGCCCCACCTGGAGCCCTTGGAGAAAGCACCCCAGAGACTCAAGGGCGACCTCCAGGATTTTGGAGTTGGGGACATAGGGGATCTGAGGCCCATGATACCCCCACTGAGGAAGAGATATTAGCAGTATATGAAGGGGTTGGAGCTGCTTCAGAAGCAGTCAGTAAAGAAGCACAGCTCCTCTTGGGACCACAATGTTGACTTATTTGTTCCCAACACTGGTTTATTTTTTCCCTTACCTGCTCCGTAGCATGCTCCCTCTCTTGCTGTATGATGCCATTGCATCAAACTTACTATTATTTTTAAATAATCAACTGCCAAACTTTAAAAAAGTATTTATTTTAATTAAATATTTTTGACTGGTTATGAACAACAAAACCAAAAAAATATAACTTGAGTAAGAATATAACTGATCCGGTAAGCTGTTTTATATTTTCAGAAATGAACAAACAAATAGAAAGCTCGCTAAAAGCAATGCATAACTCTTTAAAAATGTTCGTACTAGCATAAAAAAAAATGCAGAATGAAAAACATGTAATTTGTTGCTCTTTAAAATTGTGTATTTCTACCAAAAAAATCACTCTGAATGTTCATAGTTTTCTCACATTAAATCACACATACATTAGATTATACTAATAAAATATCAGTTCAGATATATTTATACACAGCTCAAATCACTAACATGTCTATTAAAAAAGAAAGTGCTATTTGGTTTAGGGGGTTTTTTTTAGAAAATACTTTTTTGCATTTGGCAAGCTGAATTAGCAGTCTTACAGAGACTATGAGAGAGTGGATTTTGATATGTGAAAGAAATTAACTATAGGTTAAATTTGCAAATAAAAAAATGAAACGGATGAAGCAGTGAATAGTCCCCATCCACACAAGTGAATTTAAAGTTATGAGAAAGAAGTGAGAAATAACCCAAATTATCCAGGTAACCTCTATTGCCAACTCTCAATATTTTGACAAATATCTGAAATGTGTGGCTGTTCTCACTACAGTAAAACTGTGAAACTATTGTCTGAGCAGGAGGTCAGGCCTGCAAAGATCTCTCAAAACCTAAATTTTAAGGTTTTATACTTCCATGGAGTGTGAATGGTCAATGTTGCCACTGCAGCAATGCCTTCACTGCACCATCAGCTGATGCAGCCTTCCCAGCTCTTACCTGCTCCTCACATCATGACGTTCCGTATTTACCAAATTCAGCAATGCTGTGTGCTGCAGTAATAAAAACTTCATCTTTTTCACCTTGCTTCCAGCATGCCTATTATATTGCCCCTTTGATATATCATATTCTTCCCGCCTACAACACATTAGAAGTCTCTCCTACTATTGCTGTATTTTTTCCTCTTAAATGAGGTGTATGAAACAAAGGACATCAGCGATGGTTATCTGGTATTTTTGCTTTCTCAGTTATAAAAGAAGTTTTGCAATATAACTCAAATCTCTGCTCTCAGTAAGCCCAACTCCACAAGTTATGAAAGCCAAACCCGTCTGTCATTGATTTGTACTAAGGATTATCCACAGCTGCCTGGAAACATCTCTTTCTCATCTTCACTGTCCCTTTCCCCATTCACCCTAGCAGTGTTTCCTTCTTCCCTTTTCCTACTACTTATTTAGAGGAATTAGTTCATTTTTGACTCCACGCAATTTCAAAACCCTTTCCATTTATTATGCTCTGCCCACAATGCATTTTGTTCCTCTCTGGGACAGCAGGGAGCTGCTGTACAGCCACTTAACACACACTGGTTTACAGGCTTTGCTGTTTTCTCCTTAATCTAAGGAAAAACTACATAAAGCCTTTGCATGCTTCACCATGCCCAGCCTGGGTTGCTCACTCCCACTACAGAAACCAGCCCTGGGAACCCTTTGCCATTTCACCGGCTACTCTGATCTCTGCCTGTTCTTCTAAAAGTTATTCCCATTCAGGACACTTCCCTATGCCTCTCTCCTGCCCCTTCAAAGTGGTTTTTCCTCAGTTCCCTTCCCTGTTTGATATGGGTCACTACAGAGCAACATGCTGCACTGAGTATGTAAAAACCCCGTGTTCCCGTGATGGGGCCAGAGTCTGATCTGGAGACTTCCGAGCACAGCGGAACAGCACGGTGAGGACAGCACCCACACAATCCTGGCTTTCTTTAGACAGCACTGACTAACCTCAGTGACACCAAGAAATAAACACAGAACTCAGTAATTGCACATGATACTTAGTAAGCACATTGCAAACAGCGGTGGGGCAAAATAAGCTCGTGTAAATGCGCTTTAAAAGGGCGTGAGCTTTGCTGAAAACTTTTTGCAGCACGTACCGATCTCTAAAGAGGTCTGTAAAACTAAGAAGAGAAAAACAAAACAAAACAAAACAAAACATTTTCCCACCATTTATTCCAACTAGGCAAGTAAATTCTTTAACTATGGCTGGACATGAGCATGTCTCTATGAGGCAAAATAATTTGAGGGAGATCTTGGGAGATTTATGAACAAAAGAACTGGATTTTTTTTGCAGGCACTAAGGCTGCAAATTGAGGGCTTTGGATGTTTCTGTCTTCAGAAAGAAGTGCATTCAAATAGAATAACAGAGTAAAGGTCAAATCCAGCAAAGGAAAGTATCTGTAATGATACAATCAATCCAAACAAGGAGACGGCAGAAAGCCTGTGCATAAAAGACAACAGTTCCAGTTCAAATGACAACGTATCAAAAAAAGTGCTGGCCTCCTAACCATGCTAGAGGGAGATCTATCTTTAAAATTGTTGATTAAAAAAAGAGCCAAAAAGAAGAGAGGCCGCTACGATGGAACGTGCAGGAACAACGTGGTCTTAGGGTACAGTTATTAGACACTCACATGGAAGAGGAAGCTGAATCTATATGAAGGAATAACATACTCAGTTTAACGACTACAGCAGAGCCATAGTGACAGGAAAGAAGCCAGGTATGACAAAGAAGATAGATTGAAAACTTCCAAGGTCTAGTGATCGTGGTAATATTAGCTTTAAAATTTTCCTGAGGCTATTATTTCAGAAAAAGCAATTCAAACGTATTAGGGCTTTTTTTAAAAAAAAAATCAGCACTTGAATACGAATGACAGCAAACTGATTGCAATCAATTATTTTCTACAGCAGTTGGGAACGGAGAAACAGAAAAGCATTTAACTCATGGTTAAAGACTGAGAACTACAATCAGCCCACAAACACCACCTGAGTAATTTTACATCAGTTAAGTCATGCAAACCTTACTTAGTCACAATTCATGCTGAAATTTCTGGGATTTTAGTTTTGTAGCTGTCTCAGTACACACCTAAAGCAGGATAAAACCTGTGAAAATCAGTGGTGAATAAATAAACCTATAAATAAATAAATATTTGTCATAAAGGAGCAAAATTTTTACAAGTATTTAGCCCTTGGATGGATGACGCCAACATCACGCAAAATAGGATTCTGCAGAAGAAAAGCAGAATTAAACATTACATTGCAGACCACTTCACTTACAGGCGGTACTACCTCTTTCCTTCTAAGCGGTCTTGTGAAACAGAAGCCTGTTCCCATCTTGATTCTCTGGGCCTGGTTCTCAACACCACCAACCTCTTTTACAGAGATCTGGCAGATTTAAGGACTTCAGCAGAAAGCAGCCTTATTAAGGACCTCTCCTCAGCGCAATTTACCCAGCTACGTTCTCGAAATTGAATCATAGTATTTAATACCTCATCCATACATAATATCTGTGAAAAGAGATTAAAATAAACATAATAGAAGTGGAAAGTCTTATTTCTATTGCAGCACTGATGATAATAGAAGCCTCACAAATAATTGTAACATCGTTCTCCTCCGCAAGCCCACTCAACGGTTTTTGTGCTGCTATCAAGGACAAACAAATAAGAGAAACCAGGAGGAATCCAGTTCCTAAGCAACGCTGTATTTCCGTACCCCGCTCAGGCTACGGCAGCATTTTGCCTTGCTCGAGGCTCTGAAATAGGATACAAAAGGTCTGTGGCACTGTCTGGGAAGCACAGTACAGCTTCCGATGGCACCTTCTTAAATCACACTCCTCTCGAGTTGCTATTACTAGCCTGTATGATGAAAATCACTGCTCTTACTTTTTTAGAGCCTTTGTATTTCTCATCTATCTATTCAACAGAGCCATTGGGGCAGCGATCAGACCTTTCTGCTGTTCAACAATGCCAGGCAAAAGGAACCCCTGAATTCGGAGGGAGGGTCTCTGATGCTACTGTAATACAAAACATAACGGCAACAAACAGCCTGGACACAAACTCAAATGATTTTCCTCCTTCCAGTAGCTACATTTGGCATTTGTTTCTCTGAACACTTTTAACCCGCAGCGAACAGAATTTCTCCTGCAACCAGAGTTGGGCTAAATTGCAGCACTGCCGCAGACCAAGAGCATACATGGGGCCACAATGTGAAGAATCACCTTGTGCATAGGAGAATCACCTAATACACCCTAACTTCTTAACACCATGACGAGCTGATGCACCTCTTACATGATACTGCAGCAGGACCTACCGAAACAAGGAAATCTGCCATCTGACTAGGAAGGTATGGCATACCTGAAAACATCCAGAT
>WAAD01038815.1:565395-613765 GCA_013389945.1 Fregata magnificens
ACAAAGCAGTGGCATATACCACCATAACATCACTGTTACAGGATGATGAACCAAACAAAAAGTTGTTTTCTGCTAACACACACACACAAAACACATCCTCTAATTGCATAAAGCTCCATGAGCAATTCTGCTGAAAGATTTTTTTTGTCATCATGCAGTTGTCTAGTGGTAATATTTGTCCATCTGTTATAGAGTGTATTTCCATATCCAAAGGCACAGTACACATTGCCATGCGCTGGTAGGGATGTAGGATGCTTGCTTTGCAAATCAGCCCATTGATCATGATGAAATATGGCAACATGCCAATAGTTCGTGTATCGAGACATCTCAAGGATTCACAGCTGAATAGCTATATAAATAGTAAAAAAAAAAAAACCCTACTTCAAGTCATATTTAGAGCTGAGTATCATCAGAGTAACAACTTTTTCAGCAATGCAACATTCTTTATAAGTAATAAGCAATGTAAATTTATGAGGGCTGAAGTATAAAACCATAACTATACAAATAATAACCACATATAAAAGTAGACCCTTTAACCTCAGTACAGTTATTTCACTCAGAGGAGTACTTTTCTTTATGAAGGCTTTATTTGTTCTGGCCTCACTTCTAATGACAGCTTGCTATAATTAAAATGGGTGTAGGGTTGATTTGAATTATTTCTTTTGCTCCTAAAATGTGAGATTTACTTCTAAGCATCAGTGCACAGAGTCTAAGTTGTTCTACTATATGACTTTTACTGCAAGGGAAGTAGAAAATGCTCTCCAACCAAAATTTTTCCTATCTCTTTTATGTTTTTATGGCAAAACCTCCCATTACTAAATGGAAATTATCACCTTAATATTAATCTAACCATTCACCAATTACAGCAATTGAACAGACATCATTAGTGAGCCTGGATTCACTCCAGTGAAAGCACACACACTCCACAACACCCAGACAGATGAACTTTCAATTCTCACCCTGGAGAGTTCCCGGTTTTCAGGAACGCTATGCACTCCTGCCTTTCCAAACTACATCAACAAAACTGTAGCATCCAGCTACAAATGATTAGCACCAAAGAAACACAGATTTAACATTTATGTAGATGTTTTCAGCACAGGCAAAGCACAGCACTTTCAGAGTTCACCAGTAATGACTTGAACCTAGTCTAGATGAGCCAGTCTTTCAAGTGGTTAAAGGTAATTTAGATTACATGCTAATTTATGTCTGGGCCTCTCCTGTGAGCAGCTTGTGCCAGATTGAGTATGGTGCTCTTGTGATATGGGATTACAGTCAAAAGAATTAAGGAGGAACTACCTAATTAATTTCAGTTAATTTTATTTGAAGACGTACAGCTGTATGCAAACCAGCTTCCCAGCGGTAGAGGAGTGGAATAGTATTTCATTCACAAAGCTACTGAGTCTCCATAACGCATTCAAATTAATAGACATATTACCAGTGCCACAGATCTGTATTCACATATCTAAGCAGCACATGCGGGTACCTTGTCCTCCCCTTTGGCACTGCGCTGTCTGCGCAGAAAGCCACTGCAACTGTCGAATTTAGGGTGGGTGAGAAATACCAATTGCAATGAAAGTTAAAGGTATTAAAAATGCAGTTTTCAAATTGCTCGATATTTTCCTTACAATAGCTCTGAAGCCCCACTGAACAGTGCAGATCCTTGACCCAGTCTCACGTTGCTTTTCTGTCCCAAGGCACAACCTCACAGCTGTCACTGGACTTCATGCGCGTTCAACGTGGAGCCAAATAAACCGCTGCTATAAATAGCAGTGGTGCTTGCACACATACTCACTGAAGTGACTTTTTTGTATGTTAAAATATCTTCATGCTGCTGCTGCAGAGGGTTATCTGAACCTCTTGAATTCCCATGGGAATTTTGCTATAATAAGCTTCTCCCTCTTTTTGCATAGAATACCTACATTTAATTCAGTGGTGCTACTCGGGGACTGTGGGACACCAAGGGTGTGCAGGCAATGCTGGGAACTGACTCTTTAAAGTGGATTAGCTTTGCCAGCGGGTGGCCTGGAGAAAGGGTTACACAGTGTTGGAATTTGCCACCAAATAAAAAGGATCTATTTTAAGTATGCTCCGCCTGGCTTCATTTCTGACCTGTCAATGAAGAAAATGGAGGGCTGGACGCTAAGTGCTTTCAAAATAGTATTCTGGGTCAAACGCTGAGGCCAGCAACCCAACCTAAATTCTCCTCCAGTCTTTCCCTGACCTCCCCTTTTGCAAGCCCTAATTGCACCAACTTCTTTCCTGCAAGGGGAATTAAGTGTACGTAAAAATGATTACCTATGTCAAAAGTTACACATATTTTTTAATGCACATTAAAGATACTATAAAAACGTGCAAGGCTTGTAAAGAGTGCAGTACTGAAATAGCAAGGAGGATCTCCACTGAAAATTGAAACCAAGAGCTTGCTGAATTATTTTATTTCAACATGGTGCTACCAGTTCTCTTTTTACATAGAAATACCATTGCAGAAAGTCAGGTCCTCCCTATCCCCTCAGAGGTTACAAAATATAACTGTTCAGAGACGTCTGGCTCGTTATTTTAAATGTCACTAAATCCAAACCACAGCATTAAAGGAGTTATTAGTTATATCCTTGTTCTGTACATGTCAAAACATGTGCTCCCTCATCAACAGTTCTTGTTTACTCTGCTCTTAATTTACTAAGTTCTGAACTCACAGATGGTTGCAGTAAATTTAGTTTACAGACTAAGCATAGCAGAAGAAAAACTACAGTAATGAACAATGTCTTTAACAAGTCACACAAAGGAGATCGATAACATCTAATTTTTGTAAAACATGCAGTAATTCCTTCTTACCTGTCACATTCATGTGCTCACAGACATCCACAGCAATCTCAGTTTGGATAAATTGAAAACATAAAACTGATAATTTAAATTACTGTATTAAGCAGATTCAGTTTTTCTTTTACCAATTTAAAATATGCAATTTTTGCCAATAATTTCTTCTGCAGGGTACAATAAACAAGCAGTAGGTTTCACAAGCCAGTATAAGTTGAAGTTGAACTTAAGAACAGTAAAACTAGTATAACTGCAATGTAAATCCCTACAATGTTTGTACAAAAGTGGATTATTTCAATAAAGTTTAAATTACTTAGTAAGAGGTTAACAAAACATCACCAAGCCAAATTTCTATTTATCTAAATATTAATACAGCTTTTACCCTAGTAGAACTATATTGGTTTAAAAAGTAATTTAAGGTTAAAAATTCAGGTCATACTATAGCAATTTTCTTATGCAAAAATGATACAAGAAATGGGACCACCAAATTAAAGCTAAGCTCATAAATGGGCACATATGTATGTCTGGAATGACACATTTGCATTGCACAGGATAGACGTATCGTGATGAAGACGGAACCATAGGGAACTTGCCTTAGAAATACCTAGAAGGAAATTATTTTCCAACCATAAAACAGCCATAACATTTCTTCACAGCATATATCACACAGGATATGCTACAGGAAGGAACCTTACCGAGGAAGAAAAACAGCATACAAATTTCCTGGAATACTGATGTTTCCTCCCATTTTCCAGCCTTAGAAATTTTCCACTTTCATTAAGTTTTAGTTAACCAAGCAGTATATGTGATTTAGTACACTATATGCTACTTCAGTAGATAGACGATTAGATAGATGACTTTTTTTTTTCCCAGCTCATTTTATAGGACACTAGAATGCTAAATAATAGGGGTCAGTATTACACTTCCCTGCAGACAACAAAATGTCTTCATTTAAGGAGGGATTAAAGAAGGAGCAGAGAATCTGACCTCTCAGAGGAGAAACTAAATTCACCTAATACATTGTCTAATGTGTGTGGGGGGAGAAAAACCACAGGAAAGAACTATGAACAACCAAAATACGTAGCCTTATTTGAAACCTGTCCATCATGGTCATTCCATTAAAAATGGAATACCAATAAAAATGGCAATGATGGTCTCTAATGCAACGTGTGATAGCAGACAACGGATCTGCATGGGTGTCAGATTTTAGCATGGGTGTCAAATATTGGGCTGATTATCTTTTAGTTTCACAGGATCAAGCAGTTTCTCCTCCTTGCTTTCAGTAAATACAAGGGCAATATTTGTAACAGTCGATTGCCCACACTGTATCCGAGTGGCTTGAAAATATCCTCTTGGGACGGGTGTCAAGGTTATAGGCCTGCATTTCTGCTCTCTTCCTTCAATTAAGATTTTTAACATCACCTAAATACGCTTTACATAAATTCAAATCAAGGATTTGTTACTGAGCTGCATTTGGTATTTATGAACTTCAGACAGAACAGGCAGTAAGGCTTACTGTTTATTGGTTTTTTTAAGCCTATTTTAATCTACAAAATATGATCAGTTATTGTGGCCGCTCTAAGTATTTAAAGCAAAATCCATTTTTCTTTGTCAAACACTTTATGTGATACAAGGAGATGTTAGACGCACAGACTGAGTCATTTTCTCATTAGCTCAGCCAAGCATATACGTCTTTCCCCATCCTCTCCTTGAATTTATGTTATGAAAAGATACGTGTTTTGAAGCAAATCTTTTTCTCTGCATATTAAAAACAAAAAGAAGTTGGAGACTAAGAAGGGGAGAAAGGGAACAGCTGAAAGTAATCTGAATCCCAGAATATATTTAAAGGGAAGAACAATGTATATTTCAATTGGGAGATAAGTCACATTGAGCTTATCAAAAAAACAGTCCTTGGATGCCACAGTTTGCATGTGGCTTGAAGATAAAGAAATAATGCTTCTTTCTTCCACTCTCTAATCCTTCAAATGGGCAGTTTTAAAATATCCCATAAATTAAGTATGGATTTATGATCAGAAATCAGGTACACTTTTTTTTTTTACAGTTAATTACATTCAGAGCATTTATGAACCTAGTATATTACAGCGCTTTCTAAAAATAAGTAGGTGTAGTTCTAGCACTAGTTCTGCAGTCCTGCTCATTGGGCTTGTAGTCGGGATTACCGTACCCGACACAGCTTTGCAAAACTTTATCCTTGGGGTTTTGCTGCATTTTATTTCTTTAAGACGACATGGAATATGGTTTTAATTTAATAAACTGCAAGAAATTGAGAGGATTGAGGGATTAAATCAGGAATGAAATCTGTAACATTCAAGGACAGAGACAGGGCTGTCTCAAAAAACAAAAGCCTGAAATTCTAATTTACAGATTACCAGCCTCTCCAACACCTGAGTAACTCTTAAATACATGACTCGTCCCACTGAAGCCACAAGACAGGTGCTTGCTTGATTAGGACCATACACTTTCAGACAAATTGATTTATGTGAACAGAGCCCACTCCTTTGACCACAGAAAGCTTGGGATGAGACTGTGAGGTAAGAATTTTTTTATCCGTTCAGTCAATGGCCAGGTTTTCACTCCAGAAAATGCAGCACAGGTCTCTCAACTTTGGACTTTTGTACCCTCGGTAATACACCCACACGAGCCCTGCACAGGCACAGCTCTACCTGGAGAAACTGAAGCGCAAATCCAATCCTTCCCTTCCAAACTGAAACAATAGAGTCTGGCTGTGTCTTGCCCAAGCCCGAGCTAAACCAGCGCAGTGCAAACCGCTGCAGGGATAGGGGGTGTTTTGCTTCTGCAAACATGTAAAACTTTGTTGCACTATATTTAGTCTTTGTTGTTCCAGAAGATATATCCCCATATAAAAATAATGCAATATTCAATTCAGATGTACTTCAGATTGTGTTTTAGGGGAACAATAGCTCGCTATTTTTTAACACGTCAGAAGCAATACAGTGATTTCAAAGCACAAAGTGTGTAAGCAACAAATACTAATGTCTGCTTGCGCTGCTCTGTAATATTTTATCTGGAGATCTGCCAAATTCTTTGTCTGAAATTCAGCTAAAGTTTGATGATCACAAGTAGAATGGCTAATTTTGTATCCAACATGCTTATTATCAGGAATAAAAAGACAAATTGCCAAGTGAATAGCACTGTTGCTATAAAGGCGGTATTTAAACAATTGAAGAACTTAGAAGCAAATAGAAGGCAACCAGCAAATTCCACATTGCTTCAAAAGATGTTTTTATAAAGCTCCATTTTTCAATTATTTCACACAACGTGCTATGCTCTATGGGTTTGGATCTCCAGGGCCAGACTGCGATGCATCCTCTAGAGAGTCCTGGAAAAAGGACTTTTTAAGCTATTTTAAAGAATATGTTTTTTAAAGTAACCAAAGCCATAAGGGCAATTTTCATGCATAAACATGGCTTTCTGGCTGTTTATCACTGATGTCAGGCAAACATTAGCCGTGCCCAGTGTGGCACTTACCCTTAGCTTTATTTTATAATTTCCATTGCATACTGGAAATGGGGCTCTCCAAGCAAAGCATTTCTGAAAGGATTATTGCCGTGAAAGGATAAACTAGTTCATGAAAATGAGGAACAGGCTGTTGATTTCATCCACTTTATTCCACAAAATAAAAAAAATTAAGATCTCCCATTCTATCCCATCTACTTCTCCAAGTTTGTGACAGCATGTTCTCTCCCACTTTTACATGACACTACCAATACAGATAGGCTCCTATCCCATACAGACCCCATATTTCCTTCTCTATACTGCAGTTAGCCCAGTATCTCATCTCTCTAAGTTATATTTTTAGATACCAACTATCTCCAGATGCCCTATGCTCCTTGTCCTGGAGTGCTAATGGCTTCCTTGTCCTCGCTCCTGTCTCCAGGTGGTAGTAAAGTATAATCTTCTCACAAAACAGACTTTTTCATTAAGATAAACTTCCTTCTTCTTGTTCCAACAGGACGGAAGATTAACTGACTGACATCTCGGCGATGATGACACACACACACACACACACACACACCCCGAATTATTAACTCCTCTAAAGCCCTTTAAAATAAATCAAAAGACTTCCATTGCATTTTTTATTAAATAGTTCCTATGGCAACTTTAAAACATATATTTTACTTTTGCCTACATATGTTTGCTATCTGGGCCAGCAAATATTGAGAAGTCTCACTTTTCACCTGCAGATATCTTCCCCTCTTGGACTGACCTAAAGACTGCTGGAGGGAGCAGAAGGGAATGACTGAATTTGCAGAAAGATGGTCAAGGAGTGATAACAGAAGTCATCTTGTTCTCTCTCTTTGGACCATTAGTCATACTGATACACATTTTACTAATTAAAAAAAAAACCCAACTATTTTTAAGCTTTGCTTGCTAAAACAGTGCTGCCACCTTCCCCGCAGGCCCACACCNTCTTTCAAAGAGCAGCTATCGAGAGCATGTGAAAAGATTCACTCCAGAGGTATGAAAAGCAAACGAGCTCTCTTCTGCAGCAGCTGTTCTATGAGCACAGCCTCACTGAATGACTGACAACAGCCTTAAGTCATCTTTAACTTATCCACCAAGATTTATATTTTCCCTGTGGCTAACTTTTTGAAAGGAGGTATAAGCTGATCATATTTTGTCTTCATCTGCTCATGTCTCAACCTTCTATCTTTTAAAACTTAACCCACTCATCTCTAACATGCAAAGGCTCTTTCATCAGCCACAGACTGCTTAGACATACGTTGTATTACGTGTCCAACCTGGGCACTTTATGCAAAAATCCCAAATACTGGTTTATTGTGGTCAGAAGTTATTCTGGTTTGCATCCCACTGCCTTCAGGCACAGTCTGTGTCCCGCACCTTAACAGTTTGCAAACTGGATGTGAATTGGAGACATAATCACAAGCATGTTTCTGTCAAAAGCAATGTAAGCTGTAAGTGCACTGACGAATACTTATTCTGACTTCAGTGACCTGATCTGCCTGCATGTTCCCTGGGAGACTTTCCCCTCCTCCAGCACACGCACCATTATCTCTTGCCTGGAGCACTGCTACTAAGCTCTTGCATTTTCTAGTGCCTCTTTGCTTTAATTCATGAAGATGCTAGTTTAACAAACAGTATTAATCAGGCTTGTGGTTCCAGACAGGTAAACTTCTAGCAGTATAAAAATGTAACAAATCATTGCATTTACACTATGGTAAGCTATTATGTAATGTACTTGCAGCAAAGAAATTAAATTGACAGATACTAAAATCAGTATTGATAACAACAGCTTGAAAGAGAAAGAAAGATAAAGAACAAGAAAAGAAAATCACCAGGAGATTTAGCTTCAAATGTTCTAAAATCCCTAGATGACGGATATGACTAAGAACAATTGTCAGGAAAGCAAGTGTTTGGGGAAAAGCATTTAAGTGGCAAAATAAATGGAGCTTCAGCCAAATTTAAAGCTCTCTGGAGAAACAAAGCCAATAACAAGACTGCACATCACCAATTAAATACCCAGGTAAAGCAGTAATATCAATTGCCATAGGTACTATCATATAATTATAATGCTGTTTACTAAATTGTCATCACAACCAAGTCCTACTAACCTTACTCTATCTTAAGAAAGACAATATTCTGTGAAGAAGTCATTAAAATGTCCAAGTATAATCACATTATGAGAAGTGAAATACAACATTTCCCTTCTTACCCCACCCCCGGTATCTACATTGCAATATTGAAGTGGAAACAGGAAAAAGCTTCCTTGCAGCAAAGTGAACTTTTCTTCCAGAATTAAAGCAAAAATAGTGTAAGCTTATGTTGGTCACCCTAAAAGTGGTCATCGAACAGCTGTTGATTTAGCCCTTCTCAAAAGGTACAAGCATAGGAATGAGAGGCTGTCCTGGCCGTAGCAGTCTAAACGGCTCACCAGTGCCAGGCGGACAGGTCCCACTGCTTCTCTTCTTGCCCCAGCACAGGTCTCCTCTTCCTCCCGCCCCATTGCTCCAGCTCTGGCACTGGTCAGACCCCATGCAGAGCTGATTCAACTCATGGAACCAGCAGAATCTGGCCACAAAACTCAACATTTTCTGCCACGTTAGCCAGCTGAATCAGCTCAGCAAAGGGTCCTGCTGCCAGATTCAACCCAAGGGAGAAGGCTGGACAGCAGCAGGATGGCAGATCAACTCATGCTTAATGTGTAATGTTGGCACTAAGATGGGGAAAGCATCCCCATAAGTTTGTGGTTTGGTGCTCCACATAGGACATGAGCCAAAGGAAAACCAAGCTGCAGCCATGCAAATAGAAGTGTCAAAGTCCATTGTTCCCCCATCCCGTGAAAAAGCAGTATAGATTTTATATCTCTTTACAAGAATGCTGTGACACAGGACCATCTCTTCAATGTGACTGCACATTTATTTTATGCATGTGAATTGCTTTTCCAACAAGATGGCTTCTAAACCAGAATTGTAATTGCAAGTTTAAACTTACAGTCAAAGGGGAAAAACTTCTGTGTTTACAATTCCCTCTAATACAATGTGACTCCTCAGCAACTCAGCCAAGGTGAATTTAGGGGCAAATATTTACTTCTGCTAATCTCCTGATTCAGTAATTCTCACCCTTTTGGGGGGAAGAAACAACTCTCTTATCCTTCTTCCACCCATATCCTTCCATCCTGTGTTAAACCCTACACCTCTACTCCTACCTAAGCAGAGCTGTTTGACTCAGGATACATACCCCTTTAAAAATGGCTGGATAAGTGTCCAAAACCTCACAGGGTGTTGATGATTTATTAAACACTAATTTGAAATTTGTTGACATTTATATTTGAGAGGAATAATGATAAGACCTGCAGCCCTGACAGGTTTTCTCATACAGATATGCAGGCTCACTCTTGTATTCAGTAATAGGCTTGGTCCTGCCTTTGTCCGTTTATATCTTCCGGTATATAAACAGCAGATATAAAGGAAGCCATCTGCTTCCTTCTGCTCTTCTGGGTTTTAACCTCAGCGTCTTGAAAGACAGATACCTTCAGATGCCTGGGTATTTATGATACTGATGCTTCAAATATATGATATTTCAAATTTGCTTGAGGAAACACATCTCAGGTGCTAAGCCCTTTTCTGCTGCCTTGGCCTTCTGTTTATTGAATGTGTCTTTCCCTGCTATTCCCATGACTCCTTCTTCTGTCTGGGTCAGGTCAAGTTTCTTCCTGCCACCAATGTTTTTTGAACTCTCTTATTATTAATACCACAAATCAATCTGTCCAGTAGTTCACCCACTAGGATATTGTCGTGGTTTAGCCCCAGTCAGCAAGCAAGCACCACACAGCCGCTCGCTCACCCTGCCCCCCGCCGGTGGGATGGGGGAGAGAATCTAAAGAGCAAAAGTAAGAAAACTCATGGGTCGAGATAAAAACAGTTTAATAATTGAAATATAATAATAATTGTAACGAAAAGGAAAACAACGAGAGAGAAACAAAACCCAGGAAAAACAAGTGATGCAACTGCTCACCATCCACCGACCGACGCCCTCCATGACCATCCCTGAGCAGCAATCGCTGCCCCCCCGGCCAACTCCCCCCAGTTTATATACTGAGCATGACTTCATATGGTATGGAATATCCCTTTGGCCAGTTTGGATCAGCTGTCCCAGCCGTGTCCCCTCCCAGCTTCTTGTGCACCTGGCAGAGCACGGGAGGCTGGAAAAGTCCTTGACTAGTGTAAGCACTACTTAGCAACAACTAAAACGTCAGTCTGTTATCAACATTATTCTCATACTAAATCCAAAACACAGCACTATACCAGCTTCTAGAAAGAAAATTAACTCTATCCCAGCCGAAACCAGAACCAATATTTCTAGATGATCGCCTGGAAAGGCCTAAACTATTCTAGGAACTTGTTGAGGTGATCCTGCCACCATCCCTACCCCCAGACAGGCTCTGGCACCTTCCCTCGCTCTCTCGTGGGTGATGGGCATTCAGCCCTACACACCAGGCTGCAGAGAAGTTTGGGGAGAGTAAAAGAGGAGGAAAGGAGCAGGGTAATTTTCTGCCAGCTCAGTTCACTGAAACAGCTCACTGCAAGGCAGAGGTGACCCAAGGGAGAAGGGAGGAAACCAAATGAGATCTCTCAGCTCTGCTGTGGAGGAACGTTCCACCTCGTCTCCCAGCCTGCAAGGGCCCACGCCACCCTCGAGGCAAGCATTATCCACAATGCGTAGGGATCTCTCAAGATCTTTTCAAGTGATCTAAATTTCCACTCTCCTCATTTCCAAAGTTGTTAAGACCTGATTGGGAATGGGTTGTATTGTCACAGACACTTGGGAAAATTGCATCTTTTTGCTCTGTACAGTAGTACTGCTTCCAACATTCCCTTTTCTGCATTACATATGTCAATTTTCTTATATATTGACACAATGTCTTTTCGACCCTGGCTGTGTAACAGAGCCACTCAGTTCAGAAATTTGCAGACGCAACCAACTGCAGCAAACGGGGTGTCCTGGGCGCTCCAGCTCATCACCCTGTGGTTAACACAATTCAAACCACTGTGTACACTTTACCACAGGTCCTATACTTCAAGCCCTTCCATATATAGCTGTAACTACCTTAAGAATATTCCTTAAATAAGAATATTCATTACAAATGAGCACTATACAGAGTAACGACAGAGCAGGACCGCCCAGGAAACCCAAGCTTACTTCAGGCACTGCATGCAGTTGCCGTCCACTAACCTCATCGCTCCTTGACTTCATAAGCAGTCCTCAACCCTCAGCACTAAAGGGACAAGTTCATTGTAAATATTTAGTTATTCACCCAGCCTGATAAAATGCCCGCGTGCCATCTCCCTTGCTCATTCGCAGAGTAGCATGGTTTGCTGGTTAGGTATATTTTCATTCTCTGAAGATGATTATTATGGTTGCTGGGAGTCATGATAACCTCCCAGGACATTATCGTTATTCAAAGCCTGCTATGGCAAAGACATCATTTAATTATCCAAGGGGCATTTTGGAAAATGCTTTTGTTATATGCATAAACCCTAATGAAAGAGCAGCTACGCTGCAGGTACCCTTGTATCAATTAAGTATGATTACTGAGGTGATTGCAACATTCTCCCCCAATTTTTACCAAATTATAGGTAAGAGAACAAAAATGCGAATCTTCTTTAAATCCTCTTCTTTTCCCTCCATCATTCAGGCAGATGTCATTTTCATTATCCTGTAAATCTCAGGTCTCCACCCTGTCTAATTATTACTGTCAGAAGACCCATTTTAGATCCTATACCTAAATATTTCAGCAGTATCCCCAGGAAAAAACCAACAAATTGCAAAGCACTTTGGATTCATAGAAGGGGAAAATCTTCCAACTGCACAGTAATTACTACACATGTTGTAGAGCATTAAGTGAGAAAACAATGTGTTAGACATCTGTGAGAATGTGTATCAACTATTTGGAAATCAAACGATATAGTTTCTTCTTTAATATTAACTTTTAAAATTAGTGAATTAAGCCAAATACCTTCAAGGGGCTTGTTTTCCTTCCCAAGTATAAGACTGCAGATGAATCAGACCATAAAATAATCATTCTAAGTGTATAAAAGTAAAAATATCTAAAGAACTGACTGTGTATTTAAAATAATACTTTATTATAGCCATAAGGTGTATTAAGTGGGATTAACTCAGACATATATTTAAAATTTTTATTTTAAGAATATGTCTCATTTCTGTGGGACAGAGAAAAAAAGCACAGCCTCCCCTACTTGAATACAACAAAATTTATGAATGTGGGTGAGGATTCTCAGTAGTAAAGGCTTTTTTAACGGGACCAGGTTTTCACCTTCAAAAACAAGCAATTCTTGTTTCTGTTGCCACTCCTATATCGCATGAGAGTTGTGCTGAATACTTATTTCATCAGTCAATGCTTTGACTTACCCTTCTACATATATTGAAGTCAGAGCACCTTAAAATGTAATCACTGGAACAGCACGACACACATAGTAATTTAAGAGGTTCAAGCCTTCTACTTACTACCCTTTATTATAAAAAAGGGGTTGTCTTTGTCGATAGTGTTTAAAATGGTGCAAAAAAGGACTATGATATTTAACACTGTAAATTAACAACGTATTTCTGGCTTTTTAAAGCATGGCTAAGAAAAACAGAAATGGAAATGAAAGTGACCCAAAGAACGACATCCAGAAATCTCATGCTCAAGACAAACACACTGAGGAAAATATAAAGATCACACTGAATTCTGCTCTACACAAAAGAGATCTTGCCCTGCTCTGGAGAAGGTTCATTCCTTACCAAGAAGTCACACACCCTTGCAGCAGGTGAACGGAATCACTTCCATGGAGAGCAGCAATTTTGGTTGACATTGTAATTTGCTACAACTTTCATTTTTAAGCTTAAGGTTTTGCTGTTGAAACCCCACTTCAAAATTAAAAACCAAAACCAGTCTTTTAGCTGTTTTTCAACACTGCCTTGCTTTGGAGGTGCTAAGTCACTGGGGAAACATACATTATTAGATTGCAGTAATGTTCTACCACACCGACTTGGACTGTACTTGACCCTACTTAGTCCCAGCTGTTCTCCTACTGCTTATAGTTTAGCCTCAATTTTATTTATCTATATCTGTATGTATATTAATGCACATATCTACATACTTATCTGCATATCACAAACATAGTTTATTGTTCCTGATTTTAATTATTTAGCTGAAATTCTTAAAGAGGCTTTAAAGGAATTATTTTTCCACAGAACAGAAACACTGAAGGAATCCTGATCCTGCAGGCACAGAACATTGCATTTGACTGCTCAGCATTTTCAGCAAGGCTTGAGTGACTCACACAAGGACACGGCTGCAGAAGAAACGTTTTTATTAATTATTTACTAATCTTCAGTGTTTCAGTGCCATACAGAGTTAGCATAACTTTCTGAATAAATTATTCAGATCTTCACCGTTCAACCCAAGCACAGCACAGCTCAAAAGAGATGACAAACCTGTGACGCATAACACGTACCCACTAAATCCCTTCCCTTCATTGCAGCTCTTGATATTTTAATCATGTTTCTACCGAGGGACGCACTCCTTAGCATCAGGCAATATAAATCAGCAGAGTCCAGTTATAAATACTATAGAAATTCAGCGATCATCCCAGCCTCCTCCCAGCACAGCAGCACAACAGACTGAACATACCACTGGAACAAGGAGGTCACAGCATCAGAGATGCTCTAACAGAAATACCTGCTGGCCAGCCAGGCTAGCTCAGGATCCTGCCTCGCACTGACCCGCTCCGGCTGTTTCAAAGGGGCTAGGCAGGGCAGCCAGCTACAGGCCGTCACGTTTTCCCACCTGTAGAAAAGTCATCCCTCGTGAACCACCGTGCCACAGCCTCAGGGCACGAGACAACAGTGCATTCTCATCATTTGCCAAACATGTTTTGCACACTTGATATTGTAGCTCTAAAGAGTCTTAGCAAACGTATAAAAGGCAAGTTCAAAATCCTGCCAAGCTTATGGCTTAGGTGCTGTTGTATAGCTATGAACTCCAGAAGCTAACTGCATATTATGATGCTTAAAAAGAAAAGAAGGAACCATAAAATGTCAATGCCTGAGAAAAAATGATCCATAATGCAAACTAGATGAGAAGATTTTTGAGCATTTCCTTCTGCAGAGTTATCTTCACCGGAGCAACTGCTCTAGTCCAGGGCACGGGGAAGAGCAAAGCACACCCTACTCACTCCCGTGGTTCTGAGGACCCTGACCACTCACAGCCAGCTCCCCCCCGCCCCGAGAAGCTCTGTGCAATGCAGGACTAGTGCAAGAGAAATAATTGCATTGCACCTTGCATTGCTGAATAAGGCACCTTGATCTAGCTCCTGCAGAAATCAATCACTAATTAAATTTACGTAGGCATAGTCCCTAGGCAGAGCTAAGATTTGGTTCATAATACAAATTACCCACACACACAAAGCCATAAGAACAACCTACTTGATGTAAACGGTAGACTACACATTACTGGGAAAGGCTGCCGTCTTGGTCTCCTGAGATCTTAGATACTTAAGAACGTGCCTCCAGGCTGGGATTTCCAGTGTGCCTGAAGAACCTCATGCTTTAGGCACTTAACTCTCCTCAGCTCCTTCTCTGTGCCTCAAGCTACACGATGCAACAGGAAACACAACCGCCCAAACCAACCTCTAGCCAACCTCCATTGGCAAAGTAGAAAACATAGATAATGGGAGGAAGAGGCAACCAAAAAAAAATTCCTAATGGATTATAAATTACAGAAAGAACATTCTTTGCTATGTAATTAATGGAAATTTACCATTTTTAAGCTTCCTGAGAGAAATTTTCCATGTCAAATCAATTTGTAGGTAGGACCCAAGAGGCAGAAAAATCACAACTGCTTCAGTATGCTTCTTCATTAGACTGTTGCTGGGGGTTTAATTTTCAGTCACGTTCTTTGGTGACTTTGATCTTTGATGACAGTGTTAACTCTATTTGGTCCTCAGTACTGCATTGATTTTAAACAGCCTTTTGAGATACCCTTACTAATTATTTCACTGGAAGTTTAATTAAATCTTGTCACACAGGAATAAGCTGCTTCTTGGAATAGCTGCTAAACATTATACAGCATGTAATTGGAGAAAAGGGAGGATGGATAATTATAGCTGGACAGACAAGCCAATGAAGAAAAACCAGAAAGCTATTTCTAAATACGAATTTAAGTGCAAGAACCTTCTCAGCTTCCTTTGCACAGAGGCAGCAGACTTCTTGTATTTGTTCCATTTTCCATCTAGGTATTTCTATATTACAATTTCCATTCTCAAATCTCATCCTAATTTCTGTAATATCGGCAACTTTTTAATTTACAAGTTTCTCAGGATTCCTATTAGATTGGAAAGGAATTCTTAATATTCAGTCAAGAATACATTATGAGCGGCTATCTTCCTTCAGACAACTGCTCTGCTTATGTTTGTTTACACAAAGCAGCAAAGTTGCAAGCATTTCTTTTGTAATGAAGTTCTTGGGCCCACAATTCCTCCTTGTTGATCTGTAACTACCTTTTATTTTCCAAATGGAGTCCCACAGATAAAGGATATTAGATTATAGCAGAGATTGAATTTATTCCTCAACCAGATATACATGCTCAAAAATGGGACCTGTCTTTTTTTCATTAGAGATTCCACTATCTTTCCACTTTCCTTCTGATTCTTAGATTCCCTAGGGCAAATGAGTAAGTCTTTTACCACAAGTAATTCACCCAGCTCTGATGTTGAATTTCACATGTATATATTTCATACTGAGCCAGCAGCTAGTTAGTATGATCCGCTTGGAAAACTGAGAAAAAAAAGGAAATAAAGCTATATCCCTTAGATTAAGCATGCACTTTTTGCCAGCCAATATATTTTTGTATTACTGGTATAAATATGGCATTCATACATAAATACCATATTTTTAAGACGACATCAATATTTCTTCTTGGGGAAAAAAAAAAGATAATCTGACTTTAAATGAGCTTTAAGAGCAGAAGAAACTGTTTGGAAGGGTAGATCAACCATAACAAGACAGCAGAAAGTAAAATTAAAGCTTAATGATAGGTGAAATAAAATCGCAAAATATATTCATTTTCTAATCTGAATTTTAATACATGAACTGCATGAGACATTGTAGGATCAGATTTAAAGTTCCTCAGAGACTGAATGAAAGCCTCAAGAGTTTTGCACAATAAGCCAAAATGGTCAAACTGGACTGAACAGAAGGAAAGCAAAACCAGCTCTTTTGATGGGGTGAGTAACTGCAGCATCAGTGGCAGAGACCAATGATGAGAAGAGCTGAAAACGAAAGCCAGGCCTTGGTCTACATTCTAACAAATGTGTTAAGGGAAATGAAGGACCTGAACAAGGCACTACTTCTTAATCTCATTAATATATCTACAATATGGTTGGAACATTCAAGGAAGAGAAATTGTTTTCCAGCCCTCGAACAAATGACCATGGCCACCTGGACAGACTGCTCTTCATCCAAATAGGCTGGAACTGTATCATTCTCTTCCCAATTAAGCTGCACAATATTTTTCCATCTGTACATTAACTTTCTTTTACTCCTGTTTAGTTATTATCTTGTGTTCTTACTATAGGCCTCTCTCACCCCTAAAATAAAATTAACAAATCCTCTAGAATCCTTCACCTCTAAAGCAGTACCCATGCTCTTCTGTCACACTCATCATATCTGATAGAGTTTCCAACAGGGTGTCTACTATGGCTAAACACAGTAAGAAACCCCTCAAGCCAGTTGACCTTGTGTCCTATCACTCCCGCTGAATTTCCACAGCAGAGTAACCAGTTTCACTTGGTTTATTTCCAAGTAAAGATTCAGACCACACATCTCTCACATTATGGGCTTACTTCTCCCATAGATTGTTTTCAAGTACTTCAAGACAGCGAGAGGCTGATCCTGCAGACCCCGGCTCCCAGCCCAGTTCCAACACCTACACAAGGACAAGTCCCACTGGCTGTCACTGCAATACAACATGGATGTTTTAGAGCAGTTATTATTGGAGTTATGGATGTCAAGGGATGACAGATGGATCATCTGCCCTATTGTCACTGGGGATCAACAGACACACTGAATTTACTGATCAGGTCAGCACAACAACCACACAGTTTCAAGCTGGGGAATCGATCTCATCCCTTTTATTCTGTGTGGTTTTGGAGCTTCTCACAGATTAATCTCTTCAGACTGGGGCTGGAATATCCTCCAAATACATGCTGTAGTTGTACTCACAAGAGTTTATTTGAATTGTTTTTTCCCTAGTTCCACTTTCCTTGCAAATAATTTTCTGACTGATACCAGCAGATCAGTGTGTCCGTTTAACTAAGGAATAAATGAATTGGTGGATGCTGTAAAATGCCTCTCCCCTAAACTGAAATCTGTCATACTGACAGCGTGACTCCAAGCAAGTCATTTAATATGTCTCTGCCCAATCCCCGTTTTACAGGAAGTGCCATCACTGTCTTTATTTTATTTGCACTCTCAACTCTTGAGGCTAGGAGTCCCTTACTACATGTTCCTGGGATAACACACCCATACTTTCAATTGTGGGTACTGGAATATAAAGATATAGGTAACTATGCAGGGGAAATAGTTAAAATAACTGCAGAGAAGGACAGAACAGAAAAGAGAAAATTGTTTTTTCTCTTAACAGTGTTCAACCAGAATAACTTTGGGTGTTGTCTTGTAAAAAAAAACCAAACATGATATTTGCAACAGTGTGATCTTCAAATTGTGTCTCTCTTGTTGCAAAAGCTTAGCAAGGTTGTAGATCATAATATGCTTCAAGGTTTCATATGTTCTTAATGGAGAATTTCTGGAATACTGCCACAAAAATTTAAAAGCTGAAAGTCAGCAAATATATTACAAGCAAAAATTAATATTCCATCTCCAAAAAAAAAAAAAAAAAAAAAAATCACCACTGCACTCATGCATACGATTAACTTCTGTGAAGCTTTGTAAAAGCTTTCTAATGTAAGATCATCGCTTTGAATCAACACAACTTCGTAATTCCATCTTCGGCACTTCCAATACAGAAAGTCCTTCCCAGTGACAATCTAGTTATTACCATATTACCATCTGTCCACAGCTGCAGTGTATATGTGATATGGAGATAGATTTATATATAAAACATAGCAAATAATATAATAATAATAATATAATCTCTATTTTTCAAATATCTTCACTACAGAAATAACCTTTGCTATTCCAAATTACCTGTCTGCTCACCCTCCATAAGCAATTTCTTTATGGAAGACTAACACAAATTCAAAGAAGGCTCATCTAAAAAAAAAAAAAAAAAAACAAAAAAAACCCCACCACCACACAAAAAAAACCCAACAACAACAACAAAAATCCCCAACCTTACAAAATCCTGTGAAATTTGGAAGTTTCCCTGAAAAGCTTCTAAAATTACTGCAGCCTATCAGTGATCTGGTCTAGTTTCCAGGTTATACACTCAGGATGATTTTTCACAACTAAATTAAAAAGCAACTTGTCACAATGAAATGATTTAATTAAAACTTGGTATTTCAGAAAGAGCGGCCCCATACAGCAAATAAGTTCACCCCCACCTGCTGCCTCCTGCTATTTCAACCATATTTGGGTGGGGATGATAGCAAAACAATAACAAAGGGTAAGGCTCTTTTTCAGCACTTTAAATATTGATGTGCTGCTATTCCTTAAGACCCAGCTACCGGAACGCACGGCACATCCCTTCTCCTGTCTAACAGGTACACTCCTACACCTTCAGAAGCTGAGGCCAGCACCAGTGAGCCAGCCTGCAGCACCACAACGCTCACTTTCTTTTTCTCCGGCTAACCGAAGACACCATCTAGCAAAACTGAAGCAATAAAGACTTTACAGAGAATAGATACTTCTTAACCTCATAGCCCCCGTAACACGACAGCTGCTGCACCAGCGCTGTAGGACAGGAGAAAGCCCTCCTTGGGAGCACCCAGCATCTCCCCTTTCTCAACTCTGCTCCCCACCTTCTGGCGGGGCAAGACCCACCACGTAGCCTTGGCCTCGCTCAGTATTTATCGCGACAACGGTCTTTCCAAAACTGCTTCTTTTCCTCTTTTAACAGCGTTAAAAGCTTTGTAGCTTACACAACAATGAGCATTTGCCTGTCAACACAGCCCCGTGGCACTGCTATTTGCACCTGCCAACCACATTTCTCCACAGAGCTGAAAGTCACTGAAACTGCTGCAGGTCTGGGTCAATGGGGAGAAATTCAGGCTAATTAGCACAGAAGGTACCTGGTCCAATCATTCCAAATGAAAAAATAGGTGCAGAAGAGAAGTACCCAATTTATGTGCGAAATTGTGTAACCAGATATCGCTCCTGCTCTGACTCTGAAATATGACAGAATTTATTTGTTTCTAACCTCTCAAAGACTAGCATTTCTTCATTTAAAAAAAAAAAAAACCCCACAACAAACAAACAAAAAAGGAACAGCAATGGGAAGATAAAAATACCCCAAAGTAAACAGTTCAACCAAATCAGAAAGGAAAGAAAAAACTCTGCAGACATCCATTATGGAGACTGATTATTAGCAGATATATATGAGCACTTACGAAAGTCCTTCATCTTGATCAGAGTAGGAAACAACACAGACCTCTGAAGAAATAACGCCAGAAGGGATTTTCCTCCAAGCTTCTGTGGGAACAGCAGGCACTGACCCTTCACAAACTATTTGTTTGAGTTCACATGTAGTGAAAAACAAAAGTCCTAGCAACATAATTTCGAATTTCTCTGCTAAACAGTTTGAGACATCCAGAAGGACACTCAGCAATTTGTTCAGCTGAGCAGTAAACAACCCCTGCACACAGCAGGAACATGTGCAAAGCAAACTACACCTGCATGTTCCTCTCCAAATTGCCAGAGGCTGTTAGAACAACTGCATCTCATTTTTGGGAGGAAGAAACAAAAAAGCCCAGGAATATTGCATCATTTTCCAGAACAAGTTGTTAAAGCTCCACATCAAGAGAAAGTACCATCTGATGCACCATCAATAACTAAAATTAAACTCACATTTAACATGACAAGAACAAAGCAGGCAGCCAAGCCTCAGTTTGTTCTTTGCAAACATTTTTAAGGTTTAAGCTTATTCAGGTATTACAGCCCCTGCTCCTGGCTATGTTATCCCTACCAGAGGCTGAATGCTTGCCCTGTCTGCTGCTGGTCCATGGTCGGAATTGGAGCTGTCCTACACACTTTTTGACCCTCAAAGCTGCAGCATCAAACCACTGGCTCTTGGAGCCATGGCACCATTTAACAAGGAGAGGCAGACCTTGCTGCAGGGCAGGAGAGCACACGTGGGGCAGCAGCTCCCCCGCTGCTCTGCAGCCTCAGCTCAGGGATTCCTGGTGGTCCACGTCTCACCACATTGAAATGCAGGACCAGGGCAGCTCAGAGCTGCCAAAGGAGGAGCAGGTTCAGGTGGTGCCACCTTGCCCCTCTCATCACTGCTAAAATGGTAACAAAAGGCCAACAACTAGACGCAAGCATAGCGATTCGCTCCAGTACCCAGCTCTGCTGATCCACAACTAAGGCAACGCCATTCCACATCACAAATAAAACGCTGGCTAAGTGCATTAAAATCGTAAATCTGCTCCCTGGGGATCAGCCCTACCACTCACCATCCCCCAACCACAGGCACTGCCCCACAGCTTCCTCCCACCCTGCGAAGAGCTCCTTGCCTGCTCCCCTCGCCTCGCCCAGCTCCACAGCATCCCCAGACCCTGCTTAGCTCACTGGCCACCAGCACCGGCCCGGCTTATGGGTCACCACCGCGCTGCTCTCCCACAGGCAGAGTCCGCACACCCTTGGGTAGCAGGAGGAGCTGTGGCCCCTCAGCCACTGGTCCACAGAGCGTCCCTGGCTTCTTACAGCTGAACCAGGGCCGCGCACAGCAATGGCCACAGCCTCTGCGGAGCCACGGTGGGGCTTTTAACAGGGCAACAAAATCACTGCAGATTCACAAGGAAAGAAATTTTCTCTGATCTCTGTTTCTGGGAAGGAAAATATAAAAAAAATTAATCTTGTTATGTGGTATTGACTTCCACTCAGTGCAAGACAGGGAAACAATATAGAAAGCTACAGAAGAAAAATGAAAAACAAAACCCCAGCGACCTTGAGTAGATGACACTGGAATTGCTTCAGTAAGCAAAACTGCAGATGCCAAAGGCGTAACAATTCAAAATACGTTTTTCAAGTTGCTCAGAATAACTGCTGCATTTCTGGAAGATATTTATTATAAACTTGGGCCCCTGCGCGAGGCTGGGCCAACCTAAGTTTGGCACACCCTGATGAGAGACCCCTTGGACAAGCCTCGGCATCCGCTGTAAGGACAGAGCCTGAAGCTGAAGGCAAGAACTGCGGAGGTCCTTAAGCATGACACTCTCCTCGTTTCAAACATCACCCATGCAGCCGCTGCATCCTAGGTGCCCACCGGAGCACACCCGGGTGCCTGTCAAATGCTGCGGGTTGCACCTTCCTCAGACAAAAAACTCCCTCTTTCATTCTTGTTTTGGGAATAGCTAAACATGTGTGCCTGGCAGGGAAGCTCAGCATGCTCTCCAGAATTGATGCAAGGGAAAAAGCTGAAATGCAAGATCAGGAAATAGTCAGCTGAAGAGGGTTTCATGAGTTACAATACTTCTGAATCAAGTGATTTCTCTGGTTCCTACTAGCTATTTTCAGTCTCATCCTCTCTCCATGCAATTCTTTTGATCTAATCCTATAACTATATGATTATCTTTGCCTTCCACCTAAAGCTTTAAGAGTATCTGGTGGTTTCTTGATTATCATCTGTCCCTAACACAGACATAGTGGCAGAGAGAGAGGAGAAGCAAACAAATGCAACCAGCGAAGCAGTGAGAGACAGTATTTCCAAGAGAGGAAAACGAAAAGAGCAGTCAATGAGTTTGCTGTCCCAGCTAATGCTGAGCATACACAGGTATGTCCATGGGCAGGGACTAAAGCTCTCAGCAGCATGCAGCTTTAGGATTTTATTTGCACAAGCACAAGGCTGCACCGCTTTAACCCGCAAGGTGATACCTGACCATCTGCCCTTGCAGAGACAAAGTCCACACTAGCTACATGTCAGTAACTTCCCAGCTGTGCCATGCTGTTGCACGGGCAGGATGTCACCAGGAGCATGGGACACACCAACTCTGTGGGAAGGTGCTGCTGATGGCTCATTTCCCAGCATGTGGGGTGACGCATGGTGGGGACACATTACTGGCTGCTGACCCTTGAGGAAGCCAATGCAATCTGTGAGAGTGTGATATTATGATATGGAAAGCAAAAATCGTGATACCCCAATCACCTACAGCCAAGATAGAGTATCTTAATTTCTGTTAAATAACTGAAGAAATATACTCACATAAATGCAGAGCCAAGAAAGCACATTTAAAAGTGGTTTTCCATCATTCATTTTGTGGCTTAAAAACATCTAAGGGAATTTTCAGTCTACAGTCTCCCTTTCAAAGGAATTCTTTAGGCAAAAATCTGCTAATTATCACATGATCACAAATTACTTCATAATATTAACAAGGGAACATACAGACAAGGGCAATTTTTATTATTTATTTATCTGACTCTGTCAGCTATATGTTTTACAGAAGAGAGGAGAGACCTCCTAGCCTCGGTCATCTGTGAATTTTGCTGAATTTCACAGAACCTTACAAAGAGAGATCTTTACGTGTAACTAATGACAAAGTGAAATAAGACAATATTTGGGATTTTTAAAAGTTTTGAAGGCCAGTTGTTGGCCTGCAGCAATAGCAGAGATTATTATCATAAGGATAAAGAATTCCTAGCCATTTCAAAATAATTTAATTGTTGGTCTTCCATTTAAAAGTATGTTATTGCCATGCTTTCTATACATGTGTGCATAACCAATGCACAGCATGATACCACTCAGGCAAAAGCAAAAACTGCCACTCTTTGTTACTGAGATGTTCTGTGGGAAACCAAAGATGCTTTGAAAGAAAAATATCTAAGGAGAATTCTCTGCCAGAATTCTTCCCAGGACCATTCCCCTCCCAGGACATTGTAGCTCAGTTGCATCTAGACTCATCTGTGATTAATGAATTAGAAATGCCTGAAACACAGATTTAGTTCTAATTAGTGAGGTGGTTTTTTGGTGTTGGGTTTTTTTCCCCCCCAGAAACTGTTTAGCCATAACTTCCATATTAACTGAGATATGAATTTTATGTGAAAAAAATCACAGCAGCACCTCACACAGTAAATTTCATAGGACAGTCAGATAGCTATTTGGCCAAACAGAATTAAGGAAGAAAATACACCTATTTTATAGAAACAGAAAACATTAAAGAACCTGCTTCATAGCCATATTCATCGTGTCTCAATTTTAACCTCAGGGTATGTTGAGCTGAGGGACACTTTACGTGAAATCAATGCCTGTTGTGTACACACAGGCTTTTTCAAGTATTAGTGCACAGACCGGCATGTGTTTTAATGGAAATATCATTTACTCTAAGTAGCCAGTCCTAATACCACTGAAAGATGTGATTATGTTTGCACAAATAGCGTTATGATTCTGCAGGTATCCTGATGTGCTTGTAAACCTGAAGCTGTAATGGCTTAAGAGAACTAGCCTCATACAAGTTGAATTATTAGGGACTGACACTCAGTCAATACCCCTCTACAAATTAGGAGTGAAAGACTTGACACCTCTGTTCTGCTGCAACCCTTGGAGTACAAATCCTCTGTGCATAGAGGTTGTCCCACTGCAGGAACACCTGCAGAAATACTATGTAGAGATAATTAATGAGTTCCCTGTATCATATTTGTTATTACTTACCTATATTCAGTAAATTGTTGGCCAGACTGGAACAACCTAAAGCCACCGAAGACAGCTTGACCAGTAATACTTTAAAGTATTGAAGTAGTCATCACCAGGCTAAATGCCAAACACCAGAACTGTTGAAAACCCATTTAAACCCAACGTACACTCACAGCTCCACAACCTGCTGCCACATGCAAGCTGCCTATGAGAGGAAACCCTCACCAATGGAAGGAAGAACTGGGTGCCCAATGGCCTTTAGGAAGGGCTTAATAATCTGCAGGACAAGCTAATTAAACCCAATTAAGTACTGAAGTGCAATCTTAAATGAGACAAAAGTTGAATGAGGTTAAGCACAAATTAAAAGGTTAATACTCAGGCATATACTTACAGAGCTAGATGTTCAATAGGAACATTAATAAATTCACCGTTTTTATTTTCTTGTGCAACTGTACAAGCAAAATACATATTTGTTTACGAGGAGAAAGGGGCTGGTCCTGGGTGGTGCTGAAAGCTCTCAGATGCCCTGAAAAGGATGGTGTTAAAAGGAGATCAGTGGTATACTGAGAAAAGCCTATCTTGCAAAGCCTGGATTGCCCACAATACTCCTTTTAATTTGTACAAACCTCCACATGTTTCTGTGATAAACAACACAGAGTATCAGTGCAGAACAGAAAGATATGCTTGTGCTACTATTTCTCTGTCTCGTTTACTTATTTGGGGCATGCTTAGCCATAATTAAACTATATTGATGTGATGTTTAAACAGTTTCTGTATGGATTTGCCCACAGGGCTGCCAGCAAACTCTTTCTTCCTGTTCAAACCAACAAAACAATTCAAGAGTTTTCATCAGAGAGAAACATTTTAACTCTCTTTTAATGACAGAATAATGAATATTTTATAGTTGCAGTTTCTGTTTTAAATGGGATATTTTTATTGATGTTGGGATTGTCCTGTAATGGTTTCAATCCAAAGCCAGTAGGATTCTAATTAGGTATTTTTCTAAATATTTGGTACTTTTCCTGATCATTATGATAGGTACAATTTTCTCATAGTTTAATATCCTCAAAGCTGAATATGCCAATCATTAAAATGACACAGTGGTAAAGAAAATACATCTGTCTGATCAAAAATACAGTGTAACAATTTGTGAATCTTTTAAAAATTGCTTCTCAAATGTGTATTTGCATCTTTGAACATACTTTTAAAATACAGGTTACAATAGAAGCAGAAAACTTACACTTTGACTAACACGTTCAATTTTTGTTAGTTATACTCATGAAAATTTAGTTTTATGCCACAAAGAAAAATAAGGGAAGTTGATAATGTTATTGTACAGAAAAGATTTTGTATTAAACAACAGCAGAGCTAACCATCTGGAAAGAAACATACGTTCTCTATAAATCTATTTAATTTGGGAAATGTGTGAGTTCTAGACACGGATTTCTTCTCTGAAGAATGTCATGTTCTAACAAATTTGCAAGAAGTACACACAGACATATGTTTGTCAGGAATTAACAAGAAAGTAGAGTGCTGAATACTCTTGCACTGAGACCACTGGTCAACTCCCCAGTTTTACTGAAAATGCATGTATACCACATAGCATGTAATAGAATTTCTACTTATAGTCTTAAGGTTTTATGAAAGCATTATTTGTTCAGAAAAGTAACATGCATGTGGATAGTCCATCAATTTCTGAGCTATGGTATGTTTACTCAGGTAGAGGTTCCCATTGCTTGGTTGCTGGCTGGGGTTAAACCACGACACAAAGAAACATAATCCTGGAGAAAAACAGCTCTAATAATATTTGTATTGTCACTGTGCTCCTGAAGGCAGCATTTTCACTGTCAGCTTTGGAACCAATGCCCAAATCCTGCCCTGTGCTTTAGGAAGAGGTCGAAAGAAAGGGTTAAGATGGACAAACACAGCTAAAATTGGGGCTTGAGCAACAGCACAGCACCCTCCTCACTCAGGGCAATGGAAGCCCCTGGGCTTGGTTCCTTCTCCTTCCCCAAAAGCTATTATTGCTTTTGGCACCAAAGCAAAGCTCTCAAACTGCCCTAAGCAGGCCATACCGATGTGATTAACTCTTTGGACTGTGCTATGAGCACTAAGGAGGCATCAGTAATCCCCAGGACAATGATGCTCTTAAGTTTGACAATTAAGTGGTACAATTCCAGCTGCTATCCAAGAGAGAATGAACAGTTTATACTATACTTGAAGTCCAAAGGATCTGGCGAGAAAAGGAGGTGGCACACAAAAGTGATACTAAGAGGTGAATTGTTACTACCTGGTCCCCAAAATGGGATGTGGGAAAGGGTCACTAAGCAATTTGACCTCAGCACGCAGACGTGGTTACTAAACGCCACTTGCTTGCTGGACAACAGAAGAACGACGTGGCCCATGTTAAAACTACCCACATTAGTACCATCAATTGGAAATCACTACTATGGTGGTTATGAGAAGATAATTCAAATAAAACAAGTTACTAAACGATCCCATCAAGTTTGACCTTGAATAATTAGGTTTCTAATGCATAGGAAGGCCACAAACAACAAGCTACTGTGAAAGCAGAAATTCAGGTGGTTTTCTTGCAGGCAGAATTGGAAGGAAACACATTGCTTTTCCAGTGTCTTTAATTTTCAATATGGAGTCTGCAATGAGCTGCTAATAATCATACACTATGCCATCAGGGTTTTGCACCTATTTACATAGAAATAGTTCTGACCTGACTTGGCTACCAACAACGGTTAATTTAATTTATTGTCCTTTGGCAAGTGAATAGTCATTGGTTTTCTAGCACTTTTAACCTTAGCAAACCCTTGGGAAATAAAAATTAGATTGAAAGAAAATTACTAGTGGTGGAGAACAGTAAGAAAGTGACAGTAGTATATATAAACCTCGGGCAGCAGTGGAATAAAGTGTCATATTATTGTATGCTGTCTTCTAAAGTTCAATATTACTTTCTTGATTTACACTTCTGTAATTTTTTCCCTGTAATTCTTCTTGCTTTGGGGACTTTTGCACCTAACTTCATGTTTTTCAGCTGGGAAGAGGGATTAACCTATTTAGCATTAAAAAATCTATCAGAATTCATAAGAATAAACCAGTGATGTGCAACCAACAACAGCTAAATAAGGTGACAGTTATTGACCACTAATGACTGAATATTAGAGTAAGATTATTTGATCATCACTCCTATAGCACTTGTATGATAATACATTTCAAGTGCCGCATTTCGGCCCCTGGAGTCTAGGGAGAAAATACAAAGCCCAGAAGCATTCCTTTCCTCTTGCAACACATATAGCTGTCTCCTGGCTTTCACTTCAAATGCAAAGGGCTCGACTGAGTGCACACATGATGGCTCTCTATTGACATTGTTACTGTAATGAAGTCTAGATAATGAAGATCAGGAGTGCAGTAACAGGAACTGAACACTTCTGGAGTTTGCTAGGAGTGGTAATCTTTTCAGAAACTTCTGAGTGCAAGGTTTTATAGACTGAAAGAGTGACCATTTGTTAAAAAAAAAAAAAAAAACCATAAGACAACTGAACACTGGAAAATGCTGGATAGGTTAAACGCAAGCAGCACCGGCCTCAGGAAGCGCAGGTGCCTTCCCACCCCTGTTCCTCACCTGGAACTGAGGTGCAGCTTTGTGGGATCTCAGAGCAGGATGCCAGCCATCTCATACCCTTACAACACTAGCTCTAGGCAGAACCACAGGAGAAGACATATGGGGTAGAGATAGTTGCAGAACAGATTTCTATGGATTTTTTAATTGCTCCTGAATTCCTAGAAATTCTACATATGCAGAGTTCCTGTCTGCTCTCATGCATGTCCCGGACTCCCATTTCAGCATATTATAACACACACTAGCTTGGAAAATAGTAAAATCAGTCACATAGACGGAGTATCGACACAGTGAATATTTGGTTTCTGTTTTATGCTGCTGAAATTTGGCATTTTTATATTTGAGGCTATGTCACACTGTGCAGAAACAAAACATTCAAGAGAATGATTCAAACACACGAAACTGTAACCTTCATACCAAATGATCAGTGTAGATGCAAAATGCAATCTGAAAGTAAGGAAAACAGAAGTCCTCAAGAGACCCAAGTGGTTGTAAATGCTTTCTCAGGAGTCTTCTTTAAAAAGGGAAAGTTATGTGCAGTTCATCCCTTGTATAATCTATCTACATACCTACCTACGTAGCAAAAATCCAATAGAACCTATTTCTGCAATTAAAATATTGCAGTGTCAGATAACTGAGAGGATTGTGTTTGCTTTTTATCTGGGGTCACTTATAGGTGCAAATTAATAATCAACACTGCATATGACAGTGCTAGGAAAAATTTTACATCTCAATAAAACTATGTTGTAATGGCTACACCATGCATTAAAAACAAGCCAAAAGACAAGACGTCTATTGCACCATGGTTGAAATAGATATACTGATGTTTGCGCTACTATCAATGCTGTTCATTTAAAAGTATATTTTTTAAAGAGAAAGTAGTAAAAAATCATTTCTAGATAAAGGCTAGCTATGAACTTTTTCATAGACTTGTGTACTGCTACCTGCACAGCCTATGAGGCAGAAAAAATGGTTTAATAAGATGCCAGAATGATATTACTCGCCAACTTTTGGTGTTAAAACCATCTTCTGAGTACGTGTTGTTTTCAAAGGAGTCCTTTTAGGATCCTTTGTGCTTTCCAGTTGTGCGCTATTTTGATGCACTTTGCAGTAACCTCATTGTGTCACAGTGTGCTGGGAGTTCTCAGCTTCTCTATGATTCCCCTATGAAGAAACAAAACCAAAAGAAAATGTATTTAGCCATGTAGATTCTGGAGTGATTGATTTGAGAAGCCCCTAAGGGGCTTGCTTTTTCACCAGGCACCAAACTCCCATCTGCTGAATCCAGCCCTAAATGACATCTCAAAGCTTTCGACACTGTCTCCCATAACATCCTCATGGGTAAGCTTAGGAAGTATGGGTTAGATGAGAGGACAGTGAAGTGGATTGAGAACTGGCTGAATGGCAGAGCTCAGAGGGTTGTGATCAACAGCACAGTCTGGTTGGAGGCCCATAACTAGTGGTGTTCCCCAGGGGTCTGTACTGGGTCCAGTTCTGTTCAATATATTCATCAATGACCTGGACGAAGGGATAGAGTGTACCCTCAACAAGTTTGCCGACGATACCAAACTGGGAGGAGTGGCCAATACGCCAGAAGGCTGCGCTGCCATCCAGCGAGACAGGCTGGAGAGCTGGGCTGAGGGGAACCTAATGAAATTCAACAAGAGCAAGTGTAAGGTCCTGCACCTGGGGAGGAACAACCCCACACACTGGTATAGGTTGGGGGTTGACCTGCTGGAAAGTAGCTCTGCTGAGAAGGACCTGGGAGTGCTGGTGGACAGCAGGCTGATCATGAGCCAGCACTGTGCCCTTGTGGCCAGGAAGGCCAACGGGATCCTGGCGTGCATCAAAAGGAGTGTGGCCAGCAGATCGAGGGAGGTTATCCTCCCCCTCTACTCCGCCCAAGTGAGGCCACATCTGGAGTACTGTGTCCAGTTCTGGGCTCCCCAGTTCAAGAAGGACAGGGAACTGCTGGAGCAAGTCCAGCGGACAGCCACAAAGATGATCAGGGGACTGGAGCACCTCTCCTATGAGGAAAGGCTGAGATGCCTGGGTCTGTTCAGTCTAGAGAAGAGAAGACTGAGGGGGGGGATCTTGTTACTGCTTATAAATATTTGAAGGGTGGGTGTCAAGAGGATGGGGCCAGACACTTTTCAGTGGTGTCCAACGACAGGACAGGGGGCAATGGGCACAAACTGGAACACAGGAAGTTCCACCTGAACATGAGGAAAAACTTCTTTACTGTGAGGGTGACAGAGCATTGGAACAGGCTGCCCAGAGAGGTTGTGGAGTCTCCTTCTCTGGAAATATTCAAAACCCACCTAGACGTGGTCCTGTGCAGTCTGCTCTAGGTGTACCTGCTCAAGCAGGGGGGGGCTTGGACAAGATGATCTTCAGAGGTCCCTTCCAACCCCAACCATTCTGTGATTCTGTGATTCTGTGACAGCTTGTACATACATGAAACTGCTGCACAATTTGTCTCCCAGAATTAAAAAAGAGTGAATGATTTCAGACAGGAAGGAAGTTAGAGGTATTGTCTGGCACTTTGTGAAGTTCTGTTGCCAGAGCCAAACTTTCTAAGATGGACGAAATGCCACAGACGTGTAATTTAACTGTGCCCCTAATGTGTAGACACACTGGCATATTTGGGGGGGGGGGGACCAAGTGCTTGACTTGGTTGACTCTGGCCACAGCTGCTGATGAAGCAAGAGCTTTCCCAGTACTGTGACTGGGGGAAACTTTGCAGTTCTTGCTTGTTCTGGTGGTTGTTCAAGTTCCCTGCCATGGAATTCCTCTGCCATCCATTTCTCATAAAATGGATGTGGTTTTGCCCAAGGTATTTAATCTTGTCCTGTACTTACAAATCGCACTCATAGACACCGCAAGGCAAACATCCTGCTCAGATGACATCCTGACTTCTCAAGGTGTTTTCTTCCCCCTCTTCAGAGATTCCTCTTGCCTTTCTTGAGCATTTGACAAACACATGGCTCAAGTACAAGCATACATCTTTAAGTATATAGCAGCTAAAATTTATGGCACACATCAACAGGTCCCACTGGACTTATGCCACAGTGAGTATGACCTTACCCATCAGATTACGCATATACCTGGGATTGTTCAACACGAAAATCAACACAAAGACTATAAATCCTCATGCTACATCTAAAATGAAGATAAGGCCAATTTGAACTATATTTTGGTCATCAACATCAATTAAATGGTTAACATACAAAATTATTACCATCATAACTAGTATTCCTAGTTGTCTCCAAATTTTCAAAATATCCTGCTCCTAAACCACCAGCCCTCTTATAGTCCTGAGTGTTCTGAGACTCTTTTTCCTATATCTTTGCCTCTGTTTTGTATTTTCTCTTTTTTAACTTTGATTTGTGACTACACGTTCTCCAGCGTCCACTGATGAGTCCCTGTTTGTTACTTCCAAACCCCTCAATCTCTGTACATTCAAAAAATGTTTTACATGTAACATCCCATTATAATCTGCTCAGTAAAGTTCCAGCTAATTCCCAAATTACTTTTTCTGGACTGCTTAAATGTGTGCTGTGGAGCACTTACACCTGAAAGGAGAGAAGTTAAGTGTTGACAGAAGCTCTTATCCAAAATCCCAGGGATGTCAGTTGTCTTTTCATTGCTAATTATAAGGATTAGAAGAACACCATTCTCCATAGTGCCTTGATCTGGAGAATATCTGAACTCCACAAACACGGCAGCAGGCTCAGGAAATGGGAAGTCCTCAAATGTTGAAAAAATTCAATAAAATTTTTGTGCCAATACATTTTAACTAAAGTATTTTTATGCCAGATGTGTTACTAGCAATGCTTTTTTTCACCCCACAGGAGATTTTTGTTTAAAAAAAGAAAATCAATAACCATTGTGCAAGAAAATAAATTCCATTTTCAGTTTGGAAACGATTTCCTTTTCTGCGCTTCTCTAAAACTGTATGTTGCTTCTCAGTCACCTTCGGAGAATCATTTCCAAAAATAAACTTTCACATTCCTGATGTTAAAAGCACAAACATATTGTAAGTACTTGTTCAAACGAACTAGTATTATGTGCCTTAACATGATCCTTACTGGTTTGTCTCAGGTATTGTCAGCTATTTTAGCAGAGGTTAAGTCACCATGTGAAATGCAAATGCTGTTTCATTTCACATCAGTCATGATTCACCCTGAAATTTATAAGATTTTAGCAAGCTGCTATTTTATGCATTAGCTACTTAGGCTATTTGCTTCAATAATACAGCATCACTTTATCACTTAACTTCAAAGTGATTAAAACCCTCTACGAAGTAAGAGAATATTAACAGTTCCCATTTTACCGATGGGAGCCGTGTCAGAGAGAGCTCACTCCAAGAGATATTTAGGAGAGACGCAAGTATTTCACCAGGAAGAAATGTGGAGCACTGGGGCACGTGACATCCAATGAAATCAAATGCAAACAAATCATTGAGACTTTTGAAAGCCCACTTGATGCAGCTCGGGGTCTTTAGGTAATTTTGCGTGTTTTCAAATACAGCCTAAAAAGATGGACTATGCCTACACTGCTGAGTCACATCTCAGCATGGAGTAATTTGCTCTGCTTCTCAGCAGGCCAGATCAGACTGTGGTGCTGCAATTTTGCTATGCCCAGCACCCAAGCAGCTTTACTTTAAAGCCAGCTTGGCAATACCTACACTGTACTCAAAGCATTGCTTTGACTATGGTACAGGCATATCTGAACAGTAACGTTAGTCCAGTTCTTGTGTTAGCACTAACTGAGCTCTGACCATTCAAATGATTTTTGACTAAAAACTTAATTTCCACTGAATCGACAGTTTTTCAGAAAATAATCAATTTCAACATAAAGAAAATCTTCTTTTGGAAAATCAAATTACTTTATTTCAGCTGAAGCTGTATGGTAGTGACCCGTTGTTGAACTGAACTGATATGCTTAATTCAAGATCAGCAAGTGCAACAAACATAAACCTACATGAACAACATGTAATGCGCTACTTTGGACGACTGAATTCGCACACTAAACTAAAAGACTAACTTTAATTTCATTTAAAAAAAATAAAATTTTGCTTGAACGGTAAATAGTGCCAATTCCAAATCTATTTTTGAAAGTTTGTGTTCTATTAGGGGAAAAAAGTCATTAATTTTTAATCTTTTCAAACAAGTTTGGCTGAAAATAAACATTAAATGTTGACATTTCACCCAGAAAAGAAATTGTAAATTCTGGTAAACTCTGGCAGATCTAGACCAGTCCCTTTTTGAAAAGGAACTTAGGAGTCCAATCCTACTGAAAGTAGCTGAGATAACCTCCTGGAGGCCTGTGCCACTTTTGAAAATGGGAAAAAGCTCCTATCCAACCTAGACATTTTCTAAATGTTCACTGTTATTGTGCCCAATATGTTACACATTAAAACCAGGGCAAAGCCAACCAATAAAACCAAGTTTCTTGTCATACATCTATTCTGAAATTGTTAAGTATACCTCTTTGCTCAGGACTCTCTTTAGGACTGCATGCAGCTGAGCCGGTGGTCATGATTTCAGTCATTCTTTTTACTGGAAAAAGCCATTACATATCGTCTGACAACAGGGAAAGTGAATATACATTCATTCTCCATTTCAAAACCAGCATAATAGTTGGTTTTGATTACACCAATTCCTTACAAGGTAGTAGTCCTGTTACCAGTTTGGCGTTGATACAAATAGTACAAGCCACAGCAGCTTCCAAACAGAAGATTTACTACAAATTAGGATCTGAATGCAAAGAATCAAATGGCAGACAGAGAGGATTATGGATCTGTGGCTGTATTCTGACATATATTGGATTATTAGGATTTGCATTCATTAGGAAAGTTAGACTGGCATTTGCATAAGTGTGATATATTGTGCAGTTCATGAATGTGCTATAGTTAATATGAGAAGAGTAATTATAAGCTGACTTTTTCTGATGAACAGCTGTAGGTTTTGCACACTTCGGCATTGCTTGTAGTTTGTTATGCCAAGCATGGCTCTGATCCTCCACAAAGCCTCTGCGCCCATATGAAACTGGTGGGTTTTAACTGATGTAGGAGGCTGCCTGCACTGTACTTTGTAGAAACTAGCCCCTGTGGTAACTAAAACTTTTCATAAAATATATTGAGGGTTAAATCTGAGTTTCAGCTAAAATCTTGTGCAAAGTACGATTCATATTAAGTTGTATGGATTGCACTGCAGTAATGACAGGCAAGGTTGTAAGCTGGAGATGCGATCTGCAGTCTGTTACAGTTAGTTAAGTCAGTGACTCAATAAATTAGAATCTATAAGAGAAAAGAAGTGTCCTACTCTTTATCTAGTAATTTGTTTTCTAAATAGTTGGACAGACCACGGAAGCTACTTAAACGGCCCCTGAAGTCCTGGGCTATAAGCATCTTCAAGCTTAACTTGCACACAACTTAACAGAATTCAACGTTGTCTTAGGAACTCAAATACATTAGTCTTCAAATTAAGCTCTGATGATGATTTATAGCCTTGAAAATCCTCTCACCTCCACTATGAGTTGCACGGCAGGTGGGTAGACTTAGAGCTCCTCAAAGAAACTTGAACCGCTTCCTCAGGAATAGCTCTGCTGTGCATCCTGCCACAATGCTGGAGCTGGACCAGCTGTGACGCTGTTGAAGAAACTGACACGTAATAGCACAACGTAGCGGGGAAAGGAAGCAAGGGGAAAGTGGAGAGCTGAAGCCAAGTTCTGGGGAAGGCTGAACACAGAGGATTATACTGCTAAACACATTTTCCTGACAGGTGAATAATGAGCTGTTATTGGTGAGACGCTGCTCGTTAGACTTAAATATTTAAAAGGATTTATAAAGGCTTATTACTCGGGACTGCATTAATAGAGTCTACATGGCTCTGCACTCCATCAGCCCATCTCCTGGTGTTGACGTTTTCCTTCTTTTCTTTCAAAATAAGTAAAAAAATAAAGTAATAGAACCCCCTATTTGCTTTCCAGAGCCGAAGGAGTAATTAACTGTAGGAGCAAGAGGCAAGAAGCAAGAGACCTCAGGCTTAAGCTATTTGATTGCAGAGAGAGGCAAAACTATTATCAGCATTAATACAGAGAGATCAGAAGCCTCAATATGAAGGTATTAAAAATGCACACAATATTGATTGACAGGTTTACCATAATTATGCAGTAGAGGCTGATTCAGCTGGCTGTGCTTTCAAACTTTCTGGGTGATGTATCTCCCAGCTCATGAAATAGGGTCTAATGCTACGAATACTCACCGACAGCCTCATTTTAGTAATTTGCCACAGCAGACTGACATTTTATTAGAGCTCAGTAGAAGACACATTGAAATTAATGGGGGAGACACTCTTGCTTTCGGCAGGCTTTGGATAAACTAATAGGTTTTATTTCTGATAAGATGGTGGGACACCCTCTTAAAACCACAGTAGCTTCAAAATTTTCAGAAAATGAAGATGAGTGGGAGTTGTGCATCTGAGTCCCATTTGTGCTTTTGAACACTCCTCTTCTTTATAATTACACAAAACACTTGTCAGGATGGAAAGTCAAGAGAGAAGCATGCAAGATGCTTCACCTCTGCTCTGATACATCTCCCCTCAGATTAGTTTGCTCCCTCTTGTTCCATTCACTTTCCTTTTCTAGTCTCCTTTCTCAACCAACCATTTTCTCCAGTCCCTCCTCCCATCTTAATCTCTCTGTCAAGCTATTTGCTACTGTTTCCATACTATCATTCCCAGTTCCTAGACTCTTCCTAGTCTGTTCAGCTCTTCTGACGTGGCATTATCTAATCTGATTTTGAGTCAGCATCAGAAAATGAATCACCAAGAGCAAAGGAGAGACAGGCTCTTATCCAATGCGTTGTCCATCCATACGTCAGCCTAGAGCACCTCAAAAAAGCTATTACAGGGAAAAGACTTGGGGTCCCATAGTCCTGGGCAGTAGTTTGTAGGGATGGTGCATCTTTACTCTATTAACCAGCAAGGGCCATGAAGGGCTGGAGCAGACTGTCAGGGACCCAAGTGAGCTGCAGGGGCTTTCCAACCTCTCACCCTTCCCTGGGTTTGGCTGCTTGTGCTCCAAGCCAGCTTGGATGTGTTGCAGCCATATAACCTTGGGTCTGTCTGCTGTGTGAAGAGCCATGTGGGAAAGCTGTGAGAAGCTTTCATGTCAGAGGTCTCTCTGGCTTTGCTTGGGAGCTGCATTTAAGCCGTGTATCTTGCCAGTCTCAGCCCTGGCTTGCTGACTGAACTTTCGGAAATTTAGCAGCTAAACACTATACCAAGACCGTACAAGCATCATTTATCAAAGGCTTATGACTGAATCTAATTAGACACCCAGCAAAAGGAACATCCCTAATAGCCCTTCAGCCATTCAAGCCCATGTCCCACAGAGTAAGGCAGCCAGAGTGCTCAAAGATATACCAACAGAACTTTTCAAGAATGCCAAATAATACATTTCTCTCTCCAGTTCCATTCTTGTGTCTTAACAGCAATGACTAAACATAAAATAAAATAAAATAAACCAAACCAAACCAGCCTGTACGGTTGAGGTTTGCACAGTTTAACCATCAGGAGGCGAGAACTTGACAAGAGGAAGCACAGAGCAACACAGAGTACGGGCTGTATACAAACCCAAGAATCCATGTTAGTTTTCTATTCCTATTTGGTTCACATCCCTGTCTACAGGTATTGCAATTTCTTATGCTCTTTCTTTATAGAGTCATCGGCCAGACTGACCTTTTGTTCCCTTTTATAATGCAGATATGTGGTCCTGAAGGTGACAGCTTCTGATCTGCACATTCACCAGCTCTTTGTGGCTAACAGTGATATTGAAGTGCCATGGTTCCTTCCATTTCAAGCAATTTCAAGGCAGAACTTGATCCCTGAACCAGACCCAAAGGCCACTGAAATCAAAAGAAATATTCTGATTAGCCCCAGTGAGATCTGAATCAGTCTAGTAAAGAAAACTTTCCATAGAAGCTAGCGTAGGATTGACTACCTTATCAAAAAGGCACTCCAAAGCACATTTGTTACTAATCCTCTTTCCTCCTTAATCCCACCCTAAATAGTTCCAGTTTCACTTCACTTCACTCTCCCCTTGTAAAGTTAAAATTTCCAGAGGCTTTAAAGACACTCTTTGTCAAAGGATCACTGGAGGGACCAGTGAAAGTTTAGAGATCGTTAATTAGACCAGGAGAAGATGAAGTTCTATTAAAAACTGCCCATCTGTGAGTGTTAATTTAGCAGCTACTAGTTATTTTTCTCTGTTGGGATGGTAGATGGAAAACAAGCTGAGAAAATAAAAGGCAGAAGAAAATAAGAGGGGAAAAACAGTATGAAGCTTATCAGGAGAAAATGCTAATTACACTTTAAAGTCCATAGTCACCTAAGCTTCTATGTACAATAGAAAAAGAAACAGTCCAAATTATCTCTGCATTTTTTTAAAACTGTGATTACAGTTCTATTTGCTACTTTTCTCTCATGATCTTTACTGTAACTAGAGAAATATCAAGCACTTCTAATTTCTAGATACTGTTTTGTCACTCTTTATTGAACTTCTTGTATGCGTGTTCTAATGAACACACACCCAGAGGTGTGTGCAGCCATGTGAAATGTGGAGCCAGTTGACTGCAAGAGTCACTGCTGGCTGTTTGGTGCTAATCAAATGTGCTCTCACCAAAGTCTCGGGCTACAGGATATTGGAAATGAATCCTACAGTCACACCTGCCCCAAGACATTATTGCAGACTACTTCATAGTAGTGGCTGTCAAGGTGCAATGGCAGCAAAAAAAGGACTTTGCAAAAATGGCGCAAAACAGTATCACCTCTGTATCTGGACCACTAAAATAAAGGTTATGTACAATTAACGTCTGTCCGTGCAATGAAATGTGTCAGGATTTTGTTACTGAATTCAGTGAGAGCAAGATTATGCCCATAGCCTACAAAGCTGGCAACAGCTGTAAACAAGTGTAATCTGTTCCCTAGGACTGCATTTTTATATGCCAGAAATAACAAGAGGTAGTCTTTCTTTTAAAAATGCTGTGTTCATTAACAAGGAATACTTAGTCTAAAGAAACAACTGGCCTTTTCTAAGATGCACCAAATTTCAATTCCTAAGCAAGGAAACGTCTTTGTCTTTAAAAGTAGTTATTTGCTTTCTGAGATTCTAGTCTGAATGTTCTGTGTAAGACACTACAGGTTGCAAAATTCCTGATTTCACAACTATGTGTAGTTGAAATACTTTGATTCTTCACTTTGAAATAATAACCTTGTTAAATAATAGGCAAAAGTAACTGTAAAATTATTTTACAAGCCATAAAAAACCCAAATCCTAGCACATTTCTATTCAAAAGAAAGTTTCAGATATTAAATTATGTATTTACCTATTTTTTTAAATAGATGAGGAAAGTAAAAAATATTTTATTGTAGGTTTGCTGCTCAGCTTTGCATGGGTTTGCAGGCATTTCTAACAAAAATACTAAAACTAAAAAAAACATTAAATACTAGAGCGAACAGTATGATCCTGTCATCTCTACCCATGGTACAAGTCTTTGGGTGTGCTTTCAGCATGTCAAAGTTTAAGAACAGCAAGGATTAAATGATCAAATAAAAATACCATATGACATCGCAAGGAGCTTCAGTTTGAGATGGCTAGCTGTATAAGCCAAATGGTCAGGCATGCTGAGAGTTCACTTGCAGACGGTCAGATTTCATCAGTAGGCTCATGCTGGACTAGAGACAGACCTGTGCAAAGCTAGATGCAAACTCATTGTTGGATTTTTCTTTCAATACTCATAGGCAAAACAAGATGAAATTTCTCTCTAGCTATGAATGCATTCTAATTACTTTACTAAAACTCCTCGCTAGAGGAAATGACTTCTGGCTTTGCAGACTATCAAATTTCTTGAGAACATTGATTCGTAAGCAGAACTTCTAGCTGAGATGAATGGTATAAACCTTGGTGTGAACCCTGATTTTTAATATTCAACGTGCTTTACACCCATTCTCCTTACATTCCTTTCTCTCCCTCAGCCATACTTCTCCTATTAAGTATCCCATCATTGCAACAGCCCTTTTTAAGTGCAAAAAGTAATTCGTACATATAAAATAAATAAACGCTGAAGTAAATCTGTGTAAGAGCAGATCATCACAGGATCCAAATAAACACTACTAGCAAAGCTGCATTTCCACTGGAAACTGCTTAGCTTTCATGTTTGCCAGATCAGCCAGGTGAGTCCACCTAAATCCAGGGCTTGAGCAAAATCAGTCACCTCGGCATGAGCAGAGAGGAGCCACAGGATAGGGTGTATGCCCACACAGAGGTGAGAGAATGCAGCTGTTTTGAATAGTTCTCCGGAGAGCACTTTCCTCTACAAAGAAGGGGGAAACCAGTCATAGGTCCTAAGCAGCGGTGCAGAGGGAAGAAGAAACGACATCTCCCTGATGCTTCAGGTGATTACCACAAAGTGCTCCCTGCACAGAGAGGACGGCTCCTGGCGCCACGGCCCTGCAGCAGTGTCACACGCTTGGCAGCACCATAAAAGCACCACGCCAGGGGCACAAAGAGAGCACTCCCACCACCTGCACACACAGAGGTCTGAGCCAAAACATATGCCTTCACAGTACAGTGGACATTACTTCGTTATTATGGTGGGTTTCATTAACCGCCCCAGACACAAATGCTCTGTTTTGTTTGTGGCAATACTGCCACTGAACCTCCCCGAGGGAATAAAGGGAGGTGTCAGCATCATACCTCTATCTGGCTCAATCACCTAGTCTGGGAAGAGTTGCTGGACCTCAAAAAGCTAATACACATCTGATAGTTCTGTACGATAGCCTCAGAAATGGATATTTCCGTGACAATGAATAAAAGCCATTGCATGTGTGCACTGAGTGAAACTGAAGCCCCTTCTGCTGTAGGCTGCTGCAAGGATTTTGCATGAAATATTAAAAAGAAGCCTTCATGCCTGGAGTCCTTACTGGGTCACCTCAGCCTTCAGCTATCCTGCCAGCTCAGTCCTCTCCTTGGGGTGTAATTAAATAAGGGCAAAATGGTATGAACCTGCCAATGGCTTCGCACTGCCCAGAAGGAAATCACTGAATTACCCTGGGATGCCTGCTTTGATTAGGAATAGCACCCGCTTGATGGAGGTACTTCATTCGGCAGTGAGACTAACAGTATATAAGCAGTGGAACTGAACAGCATTAAAGGGAAACCACCGCAGAATATGCTCTCGCAAAGAAGATTAGTGAAGGTTAAAAAGATCACAGACTGTACACCCACATCCTTTCTGAAAGACCTACAGACAGAGTCTGATTTCAAGCTGGCTGGTGTTTTTAGCTGAGCTGAGTGCCGTTACCTGGAGGTACATCAACATAGCTGAGATCAGGGGCCCAGTTCTCAGGGACAGAAATTAACAGTTTGTTCCATCAACATAGTTTGACATACGCTGTAAAGCTACTTTCTGAGTCAAACTAAATATTTAAAAGTTAGTAGAAAAATCTCTCCTTGGGCAAGATTATTCCACTTCTGCCTATTGCAGGATTTCCTGTATTGTCTTCTGAGGCGCCTGGTGCTGGGCCCCCCTGGGGAGAGGACGAGATAAGCGTAGTCCAACTTACGTTCTGAGTTTGTAGTTTGGTGCAAGCAAAGCCAAAACACATATCTGCTGAGAAGAGACAATTTTTTTTTAAATCCCATGAAAAATAAGTGAAGGGGTTTTGACAGCCATTTTTTTCAGCTGTAATTATCTTTAAAGTAATTATCTCTGGAGAAATATAGCTCTGCTCTTCCATTGCATTAAACCAACTTTGTTTTTCCTTTTCAGAAGCAGCCTAAGTAAGACTAAATATTGACTGTAAAGAGCATATTGTGAAAGTGAAGGGGAAAAACGTGTAATTACAAAAAAGCTGCTTAAATTTTTGCTAAAAAAAAAAAAAAACAGAAAAAAGGAAAGACTAAGGAACAGCAATAGCTATAGGGTTTTTTCAACAGAAGAGTTTGTTTGGATGAAGTTAGTGGCCTTGAAATAGAAAGAATGAACAGCACAGCAGGATGCCACCCCAGCATGAAGAACATCACAGACATGATAATGTGGAGCTACACAGGGAAGAGACTAGGGTTTATTTTTCAGCAGCCACAACCACACTGTGCTATGCCCCGTCTACACACACAGGGCAGAGCACAGCTCAGAAGGCAGGTTTAGATCACACTTCCGGGCTACAAAGCACCAACCTTTTAATAAGAAAGATAAACTTTTCCGGATACCATAGTCTGTAAGCCCTACCATGACTTCCCTGAGTTGACTGGACCAACTGCTGCTCCACAATGAGGACATGAAAGACAAATTAAAGCTCAGGTCCTACTCTGTTGGTTTACATACTCCAGGTCAATCTTTTCTCTCCCCTCTCCTGCTTTAAACTACAAGCAACTCAGCTAGTTGGTTCAGCGAGTTCACTTAACCAGGAAAAAGTCTGGCTGCTTCCACCTATACACTTACCTTCTAAAATTAAAGGCAGGGTGGGGGAGAGGAAGAAACTGAGAAAGCTCGGGCACATGAAATTCTTTTGCTTTATCAAAATACTTAAAGCCCCATGTGCCCAGAAACTACACAACACCCTTGCTGCAATGTGTCTACACAATTTATCATCTGTGCCTCTGGCCAAATACCAGCCCTCCCTTAAGACCCTTTGGTGTGTAAAGGCTCATGAGAAAGTTTTTCTATCACCAGCAAGAACATATCAGCTGGAGGTGTCATAAGAGGCCTGTTTAGAAAATGCAAACACCACACCATCAAAGGGAAATACATGAAAGAAATCCTTTCTATTGAACACAGTGTAAATCATGGACAGGTTTGGGTCCACAGGGCTTTGGTTTTAAAATCTTCAAACTATGTATTCATGCTGGTTGGTCACTATTTCATATATCCCATCTGAATGTGACTGCATACAGTGACACCCAAACGGGGTAACTTAACTTCCAGCAACAGATACCTATCACTTGAACTACAGCACTACCACCAAAGATGGCCATAACAGCAGGTCAGTATTGTCTGTGTGCTAGCGTATAGCACTGTCAGCTTGTCAGAAGTAATTTCAATGACTGGCAGCTCCATCGAGGAACTAAGACTACCTATGGCTGTGGTATCGTGAGGGATGCTGAAAGACAATGGTCTATCAAGACATGCTGCTGGAACGTGTTTCTGAGGACAGCCAATGTTTTCTTCGCAGGAAATCTGTTTCTATCAAGAACTCAGAGACTCTAGTATTTTTCTGAACCACATACAAGCAAAGTTTTTCATCAACTTCGAGCCACAAAAAACACTAAGGCTAGATATACAGCGGGCAAAGGTTCTGCTTTGCATGCAGATGAAAGAAGACCTGTATCTTCAGTTTAGATCATGAAAGCTAGTGATCACATCGCGTCTAATCTCCGCAGCTTAGTCACATGTGGGATCTCCATCCTTCTCACACCAAGCTTTACTGCTTTCTTTCTGTTCCAAATCTCTGTGGAAATCACTGGCAGGTACCTACTCCATGAAGTTGCTGTTTATCCTTAACCTGCATGTGACTTCTGGTTTTAGGCTCTCCAGCACAATGACTGTATGTGTTTCTTTAGCACGAACACCTCCTCTCCAGAGCCCTGCACTCCTGCAGTGCTGCTATACCAGTACCGCTACTTGTACCTGATCCCCAGCCAGCCGGTTCCCTCCTTACATTCTACAGTTCAGCCATCCCTTCTCTTGCCAGACACAAGTGGTTTTCCGGGCTGTTAATGGTGGAATTTGGTAATAAAGTGCATGTTATTTGATTCTGAACAGGCAATTAGACTTCCTCATTTAGTTTTTAGGGCTTTAACTGCCTGACTTGACGCTAATGTGAATTAACCAGCATCCCACCGTGCTAAGCCACTACCATTAATGCCAGTGCAATGTGCACAATAATTATGATATAATATATCGCTGGCAGCTCATCTCCATATCATTCAGCTTTTTTTTTCCCAAATTGGTCTGATGGTAGGATCACACACTGCCTAATTAACACCTTCTTCCTGTGGTTACTAATGAGTCTGTTGATACCACTTCTTCAGACTGTCTCTATTATAATAAAGTCTTGTGGGTATATCCAACTCCAACTGTCCGCTTTAATTAAGAGACAGATGTCATTGACTCTCTTTCATTTAACACTTAACAGACACATAGTCCCCTGGATGGTAAGTTTTGTTTCTTTCTTCATGGTACATGGCAGGACTCTGGGAAATGGCTCGGGTAAGGGACTGGGAAGTGCGACTGATACCTGAAATAGCAGCATCTGGGAGAAGGTCAGCCTTGGACTTTTTTAAAGAAAAATGGGGCTAAGGCAGAACACAGTGAATTTATGGAGGGAATAGAGGCAAAAATGATTTATGGAGATTCAAACAAATCACAGGAGAAAACAACTCTCCCACTTAACAAGACTTGTCAGGTTCACCTATAGCTCTTTCTGCAGCTTCACCAGAAATTAGAAACAGCCAGTTGGGTTCATTTCGTATTTTGAGGACAATTGATCTGATCCAAAACCTAACAAAGAAGGGGATCTCATTTAAGCTTTGTCAGGCTTTCACTGATGCTGGATCATGGAAGTGAAGATTTTCTATATAGGATAGTCCATGCTGGTTGTAAAATGGCATGAGAAAAGGCAGAACACAACATGAATATACAATGTCTGCTACAGAGCTCTCTGCAGTAAACTACCACAGTGTCTTTGCTCTTGAAAGCAATGTTTAAGCTAATCCTACAGGAGGCTAAAAAGATGGAAATCAATAGTAATTGACTGTTTTGTTTTAACATTGAAAAAGCTATTCAGGACACAGCATTCATACAAAGCACCGGTCCTATTCCTTTTAAAGGTCTTGTATCTTTTGATTGTGTTTGTTTACAAAAGGGGAACATGTACACACGAATAAAATATACACTTCAGAAGAGCAGATTCATTCATCTGTGCTAGCATATTTCTTTTGGTATTATATAACATTATCATAGGCATAAAGTTTTATTAGTTCATAAATGTAAAATAATACCTTCAAATTCCAAAGTCTATTTTAAATATTGAAGCTGAAAAACAGAAAACAATTTAAATAACAAATGCTCATTTTATTTTTTGTTTGCTTTTTGAAACGGAAAAACTCAACCTTTGAACACAGAATGACAGTTTAAAATTGTGACTGATTTAGAGCCCAGTTCTAAGTTACCATAAGGAATTAACAGAAGGGTTAAAGCCAGACATGTTGCTACTTTGAAATTCAATAGCTAAACCTTCAACAACATTTACTGCTCAGGTTTAGGCTGTTTTCTTGTATTTCCTCTGTGGCTCTTACAATCATTTTCAGCATCTCGCCTGCCACAGTGTCTTGCTCAAACTCACAGGGACTCACAGTTGCATTTCTCCTGTTATCAGACATATTTTTGCAAAGCAGAGTGATCTGTAAGAGTACAGATACTTTGATGTAAATAACCATTTCATGTAAGATGCAAGGGAAAATAAACCCATGCTGATCACGTGTCCAATTCATCAGAGATGTAAATGACACCTATGCACCTTTTAGTGCTTATGATTTGATTTCAAATGGCTTGGAACTGAAGCCATGAAAAAGACTTTCAAATAAGGGGCCCAGTGGAAGGTTAAGGCAACACATTTACAAATCTGGTGCCCTGTGTTTTTTCCTCTCTCAGCGTAATAGGTCTGAGACTTTACCTCTTTGGCTGTGCATAATAAAAGCCTTCAAGCTAGAGAAAATGGTTTAGGAAGGAAGACATGATAGCATTGGGAAAATCATTAACAGCAGGAAGTATCGAGAACATGAAAAACTGCTTACTCAAGCAAAGCAAATGAGAGAAGTGGGAAATCAGTGCTCTAGAAAACCCAGAAGAAAGTGTGGTACCCTATAAACTGCACTATTACTCATTCCTGTTGCAAACCACAAAGCTTCTTCTTTCATAAGATCTTTTCTAATGGATAAGCCCCTTACAACTACAATGCAGGAATGCAACTTACTAGTCCTATAAAGAGACGGACAATCCAGCTTTCAGAGTTTACCCCATCTCCAGGTTTAATATAGGGCTATTGACTGTTGCATGTCGAAGGTTAATGTCTTCAGCAAGAGAAACATTGGCAAGAGTAAAAAAAAAGTTTCCACTGTTGCTCCTTTGAAATAATAGTTCATTTTAATAATGACAAGTGAAAGGCTTTCACATTTGGACTTAAGATACTGACACATTTTACTTGAAGTGGACATGTTAATATCTTGTTTGTTTAGTTTTCTTTAAACACTGTGATATATTTCTCCATTCCAGGTTCTCAGTATGAGTTGTGCTTATTAAACCACTGCCCTATCAGAAGAACACAGCAGCTAAGTATTGTTTCTGGATACACACACCTCAACTGTCCTCCACTATTTACCTCAGGTAGCCAGCACAATAAAACACCTACTGCCCTGGTCTTGTATTCAGTAAAGCATGTTCTTCCTTCTGTGATGTTTGGGTTTTTTGGGGGGTTTTTTACGTGATTATTTATCGAAGCGAATTGGGGCTGTTCATCCACAGCGGTCTGAAGAGTCATGCTTTATAGTCAACATTTGACCAGATTAGAGCTTTACCAGGGAAACGCAGGATTAGCCATTCCCTTACCAGCTGAACATACAGCAGTACTTACTGCATACCTACAAACCGTCAATTAAATACAGCAAACTATGCTATTGGTTGAAGAGCTCATGAATAGTGCTGTAGTGTCCTCCTCCAGAGATCCAAAATGGGACAGCATATTGTCCCACTAAGGTACTTCATGATGGTTATCAACCAAAACACTGATCAGTTGAGCAGATATCTCCACATCACGGTCACATCTTCAATTGCAATGGCTGCACAACCTAAGCCACACTATCGGCTACAGTACAATCACATTTTAGATTAAAGACATTTTTGTTTGCAAAAGTGTTCAAGAATAAAACTGCTCTTTTAGTGATACTGTAGTAACTGGCAAATAGATTTATTCCCCAGTGAAGGGAGTTATTAAATCAAGAAGTCTCGATTCTCTCCACCCTGCCCTGGCAACAGAAATATTTTGTAAGTATGTGAGATGGCTGCAATTTACATGAAGAATAGAGAACACAGATGAAAGATCACAGGCAGCTTTTAAAGAATTTCCACTGAAAGCATCTCGAAGACGTAAAAATCTACAACAAAAGATTGTTTGTGGATGTTCTGGATACAAATCAGGGCTGCATGGAGGCATTCAGAAAGGTGCTGACTCACAGGACAGCGAAACACCTCATCTCTGCCAAAACGGCGTCCTGTTAGATAGTATTAACTGGCTGCAAATAGGCCAAAGAATTCGGAGAAATACACAAAATACAGGTTAATGGGGACACCTCATTGTTGGCAAAAAACAGTTGGACTCAAGTTGCTATGGAAATCTTGGGAAATGAAAAGATTCTAAATCTCATAAAATTTATTTGTCAAAAAAATGTGGATGTCTGGGCAACCACCGAGCTGTCCCCAGAGGAGGCAAAAATGGCCTCCTCCCCAGACAAGTCCACATCCTTGGCTGTGGACCTGTTCTAGCCACAAATCTGCTCAGACCCATCATATACAAACTCACCAGAGGAAAAAGATTGTTTATAGCTACCATTTACAGACAATCTTTGCTGGAGCTGAGCATGCACAGTACTTCCTTTAGTCAGCTTTTTACAGGGAAGGGTGATCTGAAAAAGGAGAAGTGTTATTCAAAGCTCCAGGTAAAATCTGATGCTATAAAACAGGTCAGTGTTGTAATCTACTACAAGCAACGGCCTCTCTCTCGCAAAAGCACTAGAAAAAAGTAGGTGAAGGAAACAGCAAAGAAGGTGTCAGCTGAGTGACTGGAGGGATCTGTCCTCTCCTCTCCTGCTCTGAAAGGAACAGGCACAGATAGAACAAGGAGGGTTATAGGAGCGTCCATTCCCCATTGCAGCTCTTACTACATCTTTACTGCCATACAGTTAAAAACCCCACACTAAGCTTATAATTTTCTATTACACTTTGGATATCATTACATCAATTTCTATGGAACCCTGCTAATTACACAGGCTTTCCCATAAAGGAAAGAACTAGTTTCTTTGGGGGGGGGAATCAATCAGGCCATTAAAAAAAATTAATAGACTTTTCTGTGTACATTAACCTGAAACGATAGGAGCCAACTATGTTTACTGGTACAATGATATTTCGTCCTCGAGAATACGACTAATGAGCTCAAATGACACAAGCCTACGTGGCACAGAAAAAGACTCCAGAGAAGAGAAACTTTCTTCTGACAATACAACAAACTTTAGCTAAAATGAGATATAACCTCTTGGACATCAGGGGGAAAAGAGGGAAGAGTTCAGGATTTAGTCAAAGTTAGAAAGAGATTCTGCAGACTCAGTTCTGCCTCTTTAAATGCTAGTTCATATGGGGAGATACACTGCCTAGACCAGGGCTCCCCAAGGCACCAGGTCCAGTCCTCTGGGCTGTTGTGTGGCAAGCGTCTTACATGAACACGTCTATGAAATTCCACTTGGAAATCCTGGCAGCTCTTCTCACTTTATTTGAAAACTTAGGACATACTGGAGCCTTCCACCTAGATCAGCATCCCTACCTCATCCCTGGTGGTCTTGCCGAAGAAGCTGAAGCATGTTGCCCAGCATGCCTGTGGTCTCTGCACCTTCATCTCCCAAAGACCGGTTCTTTGGAAAAGTGTTTTCAGGCACTTGTGCTGGCTCGCATCACAGCACATGCAGGGGCTAAGGAACAAAGTTTAGATTCCTCGGTTCTTTACGGATAAAAGCAAACAGGCTTGAGTCAATCCCAAATGAGTGAGCGCACACGCTGTCTTCCAAAAGCATTTCCCAAGCAGCAGTTGAAAGAACGTGGCTTTTCCCTGCCCCTGAGCTGAGAGGGGCTGTCCTCACCCCTGGGAAAGTTTGCTGCCTTCTCTGGAGAGTACTAAGCCTTCCAGGCACAACTTTTATCCCTATCTCAAAGCTACTTCTGAAGATCAATGTTTTTGCTGTATGACTACACCAAATGACAGAGATTCTTTAATTTTTTTTCAATTCTCCAACGGATCAGCCATCCTGAATTCCCCATTGGCTTTATTTTCTCTCTTCCCTTGCCCCTACCAGAAAAAAAAAAAAAAAGAAATAAACTGGGGGTGGGGACAAGAGTGACAGCGGCAGTTTAAAACCCCGTGTACCTGCCATTTCAGCGAAGCCACCGAGGCGAAGGGCTCCGGAGCGGAGGATCGCGCCGGGGGACCCGTGCTAAAGGGGCAAAACCGCGAAGGCAAAAGCGCAGGGAGGGAGAGGGGACCCCTGCCCTCCCCCCCCCAGGGCGGGAAAGAGCGGGCTCCTGAGGAGCGACAGCGCTGACTCAGCGGGGCGGGACAAGAGTGACGGCGGCCTGAACCCCCTCACCTACAGGAGCAGCCCCCTGGGAGCGCGAGCCACCAGGAGCGCGTGGCGCGGCAGTTCGCGCAGGGAGGGCGTGCAGGGAG
>WAAD01038816.1:0-13076 GCA_013389945.1 Fregata magnificens
ACCTTACACTTGCTCTTGTTGAATTTCATCCAGTTAAAAACCTAGGGTCGAGCCTGAGAGGAGCAAAAGCTCCCGAGAGTGAGTGTGTGTGAGCGAGGAGTTGAAAAGGGGCACCTGTCGGCTTAATGGAGCTGCCCACTGCGAAGAGACTCCGGTCCTAGCAGTTAAAGTCTCAGATGGTATGTGTGCAACTCCCTGAATGGTGTGTGAATGCTTGGGCTGCGGCGTCTCCTTTAACATAGGCTTAATTCTGAGGTCAGGCTCTCTCCTGTGAAGTACAATGTAGACATGCATTTGGAAATCCAAGTTTAGCTGAAATCGATGAAACCGGCACAGTTCTGAAGCAGAAATGCCAGACCATAACTCTTTTGCGGTATAGAGAGAGCATAATCTATATGCATCTTAAGTACCACCCACATCTGGATCTGAGAAAGTTTAAGCTCTAGGAGGGCCTATTATACAGGACTGAATCTCAGTCTGTGGAAGAGCCGTAGAGACACAGAGCTTAATTCAGTTGCCTAAAGATTGCTTTCCAGAGGCTTTAGTGTGACTAAGACATTTAACAAGGGAAGCAGATATGACACTGAAGTGAGCTGAGACCTGCACTTTTCTGAAGCAAGTAGGGTACTCTATTAAATTTTGTCTGGCACTAGATGGAATAAACAACAAAGCTGTGTCTACACATTTGAACTGAGCCCTAGACATCAGTACAGAAGCAGCAGCAGGACTGTGACCACAATCACTTTCAGCACACTTTCTCAGCACATGCACAAATGATATAAAAGGCTTTTGTGAATTGGACCCTCCATTTTTAAAGCTAAGCACTTTTATCCATTTACAAATTCCATTCATTTATTGCCAAGAGAAAAAGACACACATGCTCTTACATAATTTAGCATCTTCATTTGCTTGAGTGAATTATTTAAAAAACAAATTTAATTTCACGTTTTATTTTGCCCCAAAATAAATTTTTGAGCACTGTATATCATACAAAGCTAAGTTCCTTTTGTCGGTGAAAAAACACATCATAATATTAAATGCCAAAATCTTTCAAAGCACATCTTTCTTCCAACAGAAGAACTTTTAATTAATTCAGACATAATGATACATCACCTTACAGATGTAAAATATCCCATCTGTCAGACTCTTTTTTTTCCCTTCTCCTAAAGTTGAAACCTATGAGGCCAAGAACCCCCACATTGCCGGCTGAAAAATTGCTTAAGTTTCAGCAGCATGTTTTCTGTGAAGGTGCTATTCTACTCTTGTACTTCAAATTCCACATCTGTATTTCCTATGCAGTAACCTTTTTACTGTTTTTCTCTACAAATTTCTGACTTTCAGTGCATCTGAAAAGTACATCTTGTAATTAGGCCCAAAATAAGGCACTTTATTTTTAAATTGTGTGTCAACACACTCTGCAGTCCTACAGACTTTCTGTTCTTCACTTACACAAAATATTCCCACTTGCTTTCATGAGAAAATCTTCAGCTCCCTACTGCTTTTGTGTTGAGAAACTTGTAATTTCTATCCGCTACATGCCAACAAGAACATGCAGAGATACTAGCTTATGAAATGAAATAGTATTAACATCCCTATTAATTTATCGCTTATCATTAACCACAGACATTCAGACATTCGCATACCTTTCCAACAAACTCTCTTATTGCACACAGCAGACTTCCATGACATATGTACTCTCAATATTCCTTTGCATGCTTTTATTAGAAAATTCTTCTCTGACTACTGTAGACCATTTGCTTCAGTTCGATATTGAAATCTATATGTTTTTTAAGTTGGGTGTAAAAGGAATTTGTTGTTTCAGTGAAGAATTCATTCCAGCAGTATAATGCTTATATAAGTCGGGCTGTTAGAGGAAGTTTATCCATGCTAACTTCCAGTCAGTAATCTTGTAATCTGTAATCTGTAAGGAAGACAGAGACACTTTTTCAGTCTTTAACTTAATTTCACATATCCAGAAATTACCTTACAAAAAAGAAACTAAATTTTCAGCGCTATTAATTCTATTGAGCTATAAAAACCTACCTCTGTTAAATGCTTGACAGCCCACTGTTACTTATTCTTGCTCAGGTACATAGCAGTTAGTGATAAATAAGGGGCCCATTTCCAAGTAAGTCTAGAATTTTTCAGCACTAGCTTAGTATTTTGTCTAGTAGAAGATTTAAACAACATGACTTATGCCATTCCTGTTGGCCAATTCCATTGTTCATTGTCCTTCTCAGCTTCTTAATCGGGAAGTTTTCCCCAGACATTCATTTTTTCCATCTTTGTTGTTTTCCACAGCTTTCCCAAATAGTTGTTTTTGTTCTTGGAAGTCGAAGGACAGATGAAGTTACTGCAAGTTATAGCACTAGTGAAAACAAGTAAGATTCAGCTAACCCAAGACATATGTTCACTCATTAGGTTTCCTTTATATTCAGTGAAGTGATATAGACACTGTCGCTGTGTGTGATTGATTGAATGATCTGGTTTAAATATACAAGTTGGTGAGATACATTACTGTAGTGACCCCTTAAATACATTGGCTATATCTCCATGGAAGACAGCGAAAACAAGGATGACTAGTTCAGACGAAAATCTGCCTTTAGTCAGATGAATCCTATGCAGTGTATGCACTGTGCTACATCAGCATACTTCTCATAGTTTAGAGCAGTATCAATATATGAACAGAGATAATGCAGTGAAATTATATAGGTGGAATATCAGTAGATATCAGGTGTACTCTTACATTTCAAATATTGTTTTGTATGTGGCATATTGTACTGAGTTTATAATCCTTTATGAAATACATTCTTTGTGCTTGTTAAAAATACTTTGGGCTTTTTCACAGGAGGAGGTACATTATTCCTAATGTCCTCTCTATATAAAGGAATTATACCTTACATTTTCCCTCCCGGAGCATTGAAAGTCCTATGAAGGAAGACACTTCTTTTCCTTTATTAGAAAACTGTAGGAAAAAGAAAGTAAAACATAAATACACTTTCCACTAAATTTCTAAACTTTTACTTAATCTGTGCATCCAAAACAAATGTCATTCTTGGAGATAATCTAGGATAAATTTCATGCTATTTTTCTACTGGTATTGTTTCTCTTCTAAGCAGGTATCATCATTTGGAAGTTGCTCTGGAATTTGCTTCTCAAAATGGAAAAGAAGGTGCATATTCTGGAAAAAAACATTCAAAAGCTAACTCACTACATGCTTAACTTCTAGCAGAGGCCATAACCATCTTCTCAGAATGAAAAAGTAAATTATTTTAGTCCATAATGTCAAATAATTGCGAGTAAAATATGCTCAGAACCTTCTGTTTGCATTTTGTCTGACATTTTGGGAATTAAAGGCATCCCTAAAGCATCATTAAAATGGATATATACAAGCTTAATGATTGCTAAAAGGATGATACTCAGGCACTGGAAAAATAGAAAAGATTTATCTGTGGTAAGAATTTTTGGCAGACCTTGTAAGAACAGCCTCATATGAAAAAGGTTACTTTGTGGCTGGAAGATAAACTGAATGATTTTTAAACAGTGCGGGAAGAGTCTACAGAGTGTCTACATAGTTGTTTTGCAAAGGTGACAACATAAGGCATACTAGTATAAAATCAACATTATCTACATTAATAAAAATACAAAAGAACACAGAAAAGGATATTTTTACCCTTCCATAGGTATAGTTTTATCAGCAGCTGTTATGGTGCTATTGCTCAAGAGAACCCGCATACTCAAAGTAGATACTTAAAAAAGAAATACATTGCTTGAGGAGGGCTGAGGTGATATGCTTTATCTCATGTATGAATAGAACTTTAGAGAGCAGTGAAAAAAGATTCTTCAGCAGCAGCATAAAAAGGTGTCTGTTTAGTTTGCCAGTACATCTAACTAGAGGACAAAACCTTCATTATGAGGAAAATACAACATGTGGCATTTCCTAGAAAGCAATCTAACAACTTAGAGAATACATCTGCATGAAATAGAAACTTACTTTACTTCAGTTTGGAGTTGAAAATTTTTGAACATAAGCTGTTCAAGTTTATGGCTACCATATGGCTTTCCTGTGATAAATTGCTAGAGTGCGTAAGTAAATAACACACAAAACAAATCATACAAATTAAATCATGCAATTCCTAACAGAATATTTAAGATCTAGGCTACTGTTGGCAGATCAATGGTCAACCATATTTAATTTTGAAACTAGTGGAGGATGTTTATATGGATCATTCTGATAGTTAATCAATTTACAATATGTTTAGTACGCAGCCTTCCTAGCATTAGAATGAGCTACTCTGTGAGCAATCCTTTTCCACTTCTATTTAGTACTTCTCTTTTGTATAAATTGGATGCTTTAAAAACTACTAGAGATGGAATATAATTTTTTTCCCCAAGAGGCTAAGGGATTAAGGGGTCCAAACCTTACTGAATTTTTTTAAGGGAAGAAAGAGGAAAAAAGCGGTATCTACCTTCTGTCAGCTCTTTCGGAAACCCCTTCTTTGGTGACTCATAGCAAAGATTTAAAATTAGTTGTCTTTCCCAACTTCCTCTTATTCCTTTGCTGTGAAAGACATTTGGAGAAAAGTGAGGTTGAGACCAGGGCTGGCATGGGGTGGGAATGGGGAAACATGGGCAGATCTTAAAAACATCACCCAGCTCTATAAGCACAGGTGTGACCAGGAGTTAATCATAGCAATCTCTAGGTGTTTTGATGAATGACAAATAATCAGACAGATCCTGTGTTAGAGTCATTTAATGGAATATTTTAGAGAATGATGCCTAGAAAGATTATCATCCACAGTGTGTGGAGGGGAAACACAGTGGAGGGAATGACACTTTTTTTTTCCACAAAAATATACTTGAGAGGTGCAGAACTGTGTGGCTCTGGTGCCAATACAAAGGAATAAGGCAGAAAGGAGAAAAGAGGCAAATAATCACTTTCACTTTGTACAGTTATGTACATTTGCTGGTAACTGTTAGAAATAGCTAGATCCCTGCTTCTGGTAGAGTTTTTAAATAGTTGCTGTTAAGATGACTCAGATGTTTCTGAAAATTAGATTAGGGTAAGAATCTTGTTGTCAATATACAAGAAATTGTAGTTTTAAGTAAAACCTTGTGCCTGTACTTTGGAGAACAAACGTGAAATTTGGAGATGATGTCAGATGAGAATCAGGGAAGTTCCTCTGTTTCTGTGAATGCTGGTTTGAATTTCCACTTAATTAGTGGATTTATGACATTCTTTTTCAAGCTATTTATTACATTTCAAAACTCATGTAAAATGAGATACTCCTATGTAGCAAGATCACTATGACTGCAATATCAAAGTGCCAAAGGATTTCAGGAAGTGTCCAAATTTACTAGCCTCCGTAAGTCTAATTTAACTGGGTGTATTCAAATTACAAAATTATCTTTAACAGTATGACAATGTACTAATTTGTTCCCATGAAAGTCTTGCCACAGAGTAGTGTAATCTTGAAGCCCTATGGGAAGTGTTGTTATTTTCCTGTCCTTTTTCATTTGATAATTTATTTACTGCTCAATAGAAAACAAAACTCTCCTTCCTAATGAAAATTAAGATATACATTTCAGAATGTCTATTTATTATGAGTTATAATTGAAATCCAAAGATTTAACATTAGACTATAAGGAAGAATTGACATTCTGAAACAAAACCAATCATCTAAGAAACTACAGAACGCATTGTTTAATAATGGTCAGTCTAGCATACATCGATACAGATAAGTCTTTACTCAATACTGAACATAAATAATGATTTATATTAGACTAAGCAAAGTCAATATAATTTGAAGCAAAAGTTGAAGTCAAAATGAAATGTTTCAATATGATCGAAACCAAGGAGACAAGCAAAGGAGTACAGATAGGACCCTGCTTAATAGGAAAAAAACCCCTCTCCACTGCAATACATTTACCACTGCTGTGGTACACCATCCAAATGTGCATCAAATACAGAATTACTAATTTTTGCACTGGCTTTTCAATAGTATCTCAAATTGAATTACCATTTTATGTTTATGCTTATCTATGTACTTTTTGTTTTCAGTTATTTCAAATGCTTATTCATTACTGGGGGCACTTTACAAGTATTGCAATATCTTCCACTGCCTCTTTTGTGTTTGTATTTTACTTTTATCACAGCATAGTAATCAGTTACGTAAAGCTGAAGGTTTTTAAAACAACATTATTAAACTTTTATGAATGAAATGCACATTATAAACATCGGTATAAATATAATTAAAAAGGAAAGTATAAAATCTAGGATAAAATAGAAATATAGGTCACAGTTTCTGACATAACATCTAGAAAGTGCTTGAAAATGGAGTAATATTAACTCAGAGACACAACCTAGAACAGATCCTGTTTGAAGAGTAACAGTAGATCAATAACTTTGCTTCCCTGTCTAAACTTTCATACAGTACATCCTCCCACTAGGTCTGAGATAGTCAAAAGAATATTTAAAAATTATTAATTTTTATTAACCTGTAGTACCCCTGTACTATAAAGACAACAGAAACACTACCCTGCTAGTGAGCAGCTTTATCATTTGGATCAGTTAAACTTAGAAATAAGGAATACTCCTTTAACAGTGGCAGCAACTAACCTAAGGAGAAGCCAAGCAAGAGAAGAGCTCTGTTTTCCCCTTTTCTTCTTCAAGACAAGACCTGGATACATGAGGGTGTCCTTCTATGCTGCATTATCTATAGAAGAAACCTTTCTTCATCTCCTCTCCTGTATTCCTCTTATCTTTCATCTGTCAACAGCTTTTCACCATCCGTGTGCTGCAGCTTGCTGCCACCTCCAATATAAACAGCTGCTGGACCACTTTCTTCACTAAAGAATCACTAAAACCATGCAAGTTAGAAAAAAGAGGAAAAATAATATCGATGTCCCTATTTCCTGCCTGGTCCCTGCCAGCAGTTGTGTGGGCCCTACAGAGGGAGAAATTATCTCCAGCATGGGAACAGGAGGGATTGGCCAAGGTCAATAAGAGCTGCTTACTGTGGGTTCACCCAAATACAAAATTAACCTGTTCTCAGCAGGTATACAGTAGTCAAACACAAGTTACTGGCAACTGCGTCAGCTATGAGGTCAGACCAAAAGATGTAGTACACCACCTGACTTTAAAGCCTATCAATCCATGAAAGCCTTATAGGAACAGAGTGCTTGACTGGCAATGCAAGGAGAGAAGGAATTTTTTACCCACTTGTCAAAGCTCAAATAATTAAATATTATTAACTGTATTTCAGCATGTCCCATTAGAAATAAAACTAATATTTCATATTTGACAAAGAAAATCTATAGTCCCTATATTGAATATTCAGGTCACTGGTGCTATATATATCTCTTTCCAGTAAAATATCCATTACCAGTATCATTTAGCCTCAGCAGAGAAATCTGAGTTCATTTTCTCATGAATATTGTACTCCCAAGCAGATATGAAAGATACAGGCTTTCAGAGTTAAACATGTAAAACCAAAGCATTTTCTTTGTTAATTTTCAAAACTGGCATTTATCAGAGGGAGGTAAATTCAAATAAACATAGAGATATTGAATCTTACTGCCTTCCAGTACTGCACAAGCCCTGCTCTCTTCACTGAGGGCTGAATACAAACTGGATGTTATCTATTTATAGCATTTACCAGCCTAGCTGTATCAGTATCTCCTGTGAGTTTTCACTGGAAGAGTTACGCATCGGCGTAGGTGTAGTTTGACACCAATATAGCTGATGTCATTGCAATGAACTTGAATCAGCTGTATCAGTCTGAGCATTTTTATAGCAATACCTCTGTGATTACATTAAGGAGGGCAGGGAGTGTGTTGATTTTACCAGCAACACTGCTGACTGTAAAAACAGCCCTAATTTCTCAGTGAGACCAGTTTGATCAGAATGCAGCTAACCACTGATTTCATGTGCCATAAAAATCAAAATTCTGTTAAAGAAACTATTCAAAGGTAGAAAAAAGGGAAAAGGCACAGAAATAAAAGAAAAAAGAAAAAAAAGAAAAAGAATATGGTATTATAAAAGGCCAAGCAAAATGTGGCAGATGATCAGGAAAGGAAATAACACTTATTTAAGATAGTTTTTAATTGATCGCAAACCTTCAAACGAAGAAGTTGGCTAATAAAGACACTTAAGCAGCTAATGGAGAATCTTAAAGCCCAAGTCTGAAGAGGCACTAATGTGATAAGACCTCTACTCTTATCTCAGAAAAATCCCTGCTCAGAGGTGCCTTTCTGTTTTAGATGTTCACCACAGCTGAAGCATATATCCATTCCCAGAATGGCGTTGACACTTGACAGGGCAGTGCTCCTCAGGGAGACAGCCATCTCCTGTTTTGGGGCCAGGACATGCAAGTTCTGCTGCCTGAGCTGTCAGGAGGCATCATCTAGTGGAAGGTAGGGTCAGCCCCAGCCCACCCAAACCTGTGGTTGTCATGTAATTTTAAAACACTGGGTTTCACAGGTAAAGGAGAATATTTGACGTCTACAGCCATCAAACAAGTAACAAGCCTGTGTGTGCACGGGACTGCCAGCTACAGGAAGGCCCCACTAGGATAAGGTTGAGCACAAGTCACAGCTTGTGGATGGGAGGTGAGGAAGGCACTCAAGCTTTTGTGTCTGTAAGTCTAGCATCACCTTACCTCTACCCATCCTTCCCCCTAAATGTAATGGCCCATAATCAGCATGTTCCTTCAGGAAGAGAGACATCCAGGTTCAATAGGGAGAGCACTCTCTTTTCCAGTTCAGACTGTGCCGTCGCCTCAGAGGTGTAGTGCTTTCCTGTCACATGGGGAAGACTGGTTTGTGCTCTCTATGCCTGAGCAGGCCTTATAAAATAGGTCTTCTGCATCCTGGGAGATTGGTGTAACATCTGAAGGATTACCTGATAGCAACATTGCCCCTAATCCCTGAATGAAGTACCAAGGTTGCAGCTTTGGTTGGGATTTCAACCAGAGGCCCTGCATTGCTGAGCTCTGGGCTAGTTCCGAAATCAGCATTGCAGCTCCTTACATTTCAGCCTGAAGCACCTGACTCTTCCTATACAGCTGAAAAATCTTACAGACTATTCTACAGTCCTCACCTGAGGGTAGGTCTCTGCAGATTTTAGGAGTATAAGACCTTTACTGACCCAGCCCTAACTAACCCTAGACAACAGAATTAGTTGAAAATGTGGCAGTTGTAAAACATTCTGTAATGTGAAATGCTCCGTTTATGATTTGGTTCACATCTTCCAAATACATGCCTTTGAGCAGGACTTCTTCAGCATTCAGAGAGGGTAACGAGGTAATGATAAATTACTGGTTTTGATGTCTGTTTGGCTAGCAGCCACTAGCAGCAGTTAGGATCAAGAGAACGACAGATGTCCTTTATAATATGTCAGTTACTGAGGGGAAGATCCTAGATCTGAAGCACCATAAGTCCCTTCAAGAGAAGGACACAAGGGTGGAAAATATCACAGAGTCAGAATTAGATTATACAAAAAATATATTTCAGATGGGTACCTTAGGCATCTCTTTGATTTCTTGGGTCAGTCTGCTAACTTTAGTTATAAAAGACAAAATCAAGTAGTTAGACTGCTGGAATAGATTGAAATAGCATAAGTAGTCTGTTCAGGACAATAAGTAAAGGAGGTTAATCAGTTTTATAGTGTATGTCTAGATTTACAAATGATTTGCTAGAAACAGTATTGTTATGCTTCCCAGAGATAACCTTTCTCTCTTCTGCTTTTTCTGGATCATAGAGACACTTTCAGCTGGCAGATTTTAAACTAGAAGCATCTGTATCCTCTCCACAAAATATTTTATTACTGACAACCCATATGTCTGTTGCCTGTCTTTCTTAAACAGACAACTGCATGCCACACAGCATGCAGGGGCTTGGGGCATACCATAGACACCAAGAAAAAGAAAAACTGGCAGTCAAGACTGGTATGGATTATGTTGTTGTTTTCCCCTGTACCATAACTAGTTGTTTATACAGACAGGCACAGAAACAGAAGACATTTAACATTTAACTTTGTTAAGGTAGGATATTTCCCACATAGTGTTTTCTTGTGCCCTGCCCACAGGGCGGCTCTGGCCTCCAGAAGGGACTGCACCTTGTCCTTCCTGTCCATTGTCACAGATCAGGGTTTTCCTCTCTTCTCAGGCATTTTCCATAAGCCTCTGCTTTCTCAGACTCAAGGCTTTAAATTTACAACAAATTTTGTGTTGCTTTTTCCAAAGGTCAGTTTAGACTGTTCTCTTTTGGCAGTCAGAGTATGTGCACATCTCAGAATTTCTCATGAAGATGAAAAAGGGAGATTCTTTTCTTTTCAGGTAGAAGACTAGTTACAGAAAGGATCTGAATGGTAAAATAGGGCAAGAAAAAAAAACATCTTGTAATTTCCCATAACCAACACACTCACAATTTTACTTTGGGCTTAGACTGAAGTCGCTTTCAACAAGTTGATGAAAACTTTTCTTTTGAAACGCTTCATCCCCACTACAGAGGGTGTCAAAGCCCACTTAACGCTGTGTAAGAGATATCTGTGGGTACTGATATGCCTCTCCACATGGAACAACAGTCTGCAGCATTGTGCAAAATTACTAACTTGTTTCCTGAACATCATACAGATATGTTTGCTTATTTTCAATGGCATGTTATTCTTTCAGCAAGACTAACACTCTGTACAGAAACGGTGAATTTTATCTTGAGTATAATGGCCAAGTTCTTCCGTCAGTTGGTTAACTTAACCCAGTGTAAAGTAACACATTAATCTTGGAGTATTGTCCAAAATTCCAGAGGCACTACAGTTTTTATGTATATATATATATATACACAGTTTGTATATGTATATATGTATACACACGCACACACAAAATTCTGACCAATCATTGGGTTCAAGTCCTGAGTAGAAAAGTATAACGTGCCTCCACTGTGTTGGAGGTGATACTTCTCTGGTACACCGTCAGATATTTTTTCTGTTTTATGTAGCATATGACTAGGGATGGACAATTTCTCTCATGCAGGTTTCTGTTGGTGTAAACCACAGTGATTGCAAGCTACATTCGCTTGAAGTCCATTTAAACAGTTCAGAGAAGTTGACATCTCACTCCTTCATGTTTCCTTTTTGTCATTTCTGTGAAGACTAAATTTAACATTCTTTAGTGGTCTGATAAATTTACTGGAAGGACAGATTTTGCCATTCTTTCCTACCATGGCCTGTAGGGAGGCTGAAAATTGAACGCATTTTGGGTCCTAAGTTCCAAACAATTCCCACTCTAACCAATTATAGATGTAGTTCATCATGCCTAATTTTCATTTGTCCAAAAGTTAGATGTCTTAGTATTAACTATCTGACACAGTCTTTATATTCAGTGTGCAGAAATGTGTGAACATCAGGAGAATGATTAATCTCATCCTAAAATAGATATAAAAAATTGAACAAATGATTCAGCTGAAAAGGTTCCTGTTCCTTTCCATTAACTCTGATGATTAGCTGAGATTTAAACATTTAAGAACCTTTGAACGTTTGAGTTCACCTGGATGAATTCCAGCCATGGTGTTCATTGTGTATTAGGGTTTTTTTTCCCCACACCCAGTACACAAACATAAGGATGAGCTTTTCAGCATAAACAAAGACATCAACATCTGGATATCACTTTGAACACTGAGAAACAGAAATACTGAAAAATAAGAGGTATATTGTAAGAGATTTCACAGAAAAAATGTGAGCATTGAAAATTGTCAATAGAGACTTGTGAATTGAAATTTCAAAATTATTTTCTCCTTTGCTACTAAAGAGACATGCAGTCTTGTCCTTTTTTTCATATAAACCTCTGCCTCTATAGATAATCTGTAAAAGTGCATATTTGTCTCCCTCATTCAGAAATGAAAAGTTCAGGTCTTACTGAGAAAAACACATTAGGCATATTGCTTAACTATAATTGTAATTGTACAGAGTACTGTACAATTTGACTCACAACTGAAAAAGTTGTAAACGGAGAAGGCCATATGTCAAATATGCTGAGTGACAGAAATGCTGACAAGAGGAAATCTGTGGACTTTGGTAGTACTATACTTGAGAATTGAGATGAGTACTAATAAGCATACAAGAAAAATCAGTTATTTACAGTCCTACTATATTATAAAAGTAAATGCATTTGAAACACTCAACAGACTATTTCACAACATCTCCTTCATTATATTATAGCATTTAATAAAAACACATTCTTCAAAAATATCAAGACTCAATGTTAAAGTACATGCAGCATCCTGATGCACGATTGTTCAGTTTGCCAACTCTTCTAACATCTTTGCAAAAATAATGATCCCCACATTTTTTCCTGTCGTCCTCACTAAATAAATTTGTTGCACAGAATCCCGGACCCACTGACAGAGCCCAGAGACAAAGCTCTCATTGAGGATCTCACTGTAGCCTCCTTTTACATACCATAGAGAAAGGTGATCCCCTACTTGAGTCAAAATTATAAAAGAATCTTTATGTAATTATAAAGTGAGCAGTAATGTTAAACAGACAATATCCATGCAAGAGAAAATGGGAATTTGATGAATTCCTACACTGCAGTGATGAGGTTGAAGCAATAAAATGATTTCTTTTCTCTTGCCTTTCTACTTTGCCCCACTAAGTCACAGAAAGGAAAGTGAAATCATCAGTGGCAAATAAAAACATCTACCCTGTAAACAAAAATAAAGAAGAAATTATTGCTTAATGGAAATACTAGGGAGTTTGGTTTGTTTTTAAGCTTTTTCTAATATCTCTGTGTATTGACAATAATACAAGATATCAAATTTAGAATTACAGATATAGAAATTTGCTTGCAATTCTAATGACCTAAGTCTTCCTGCCATAGGTAGGTTGAGGTACTATTAGGGAGTCAGGGAATTTCATTTATACAAGTTCCATTAACTTCTTTTCAAAATATAGCAAGATCCATTGTTCCAAGACAGTAATTTAAATGACTGAAAAGTGGAAAGCAAGAGCTCTGAGAGCTCTTTCTCTTTGAAATGTCAGAAAGACATTTTTCTTTCATCTTTTTTTCTTTTTTTTTCCT
>WAAD01038817.1:0-73994 GCA_013389945.1 Fregata magnificens
TATGCCCCTTTCCTTACCCCCAGTTTGGGACTCACAAGCCATCAGGCCAGAAATGCTGCCTAGAAATACTCACACCTCATTGTCTTCAGAGACAGAATGAAGTTGGTACACCTCGCTGGTCCTTTAAAACCTGGAACTTTCATTTTAGCAGGAATACATTTTCTTTTGAAAATCTAGCAGATTTGCAAAGACTGAAAGATGCGCTATATCTGCTTAAAGTATAATGGATGTACAATATTCATGAACACCATTGCCATTATGGCTAATAGGAAGGTGTTCATACAAAGGAGACTACGTACCCCAAGGAGTTCAGTGTTTAGAAGTTTTCAGCACAGGCCTAAACTCTGAATTCTTTACGTGCAAATACAATGTTCTCTTGATTACATGATTAGTACTGTACAAATGAAATGAATGTAAAATCTGAGATTAGAAAACAGATCAAGGCACATGGCCCCAAGTTAGAATAAAGACGCACTGAATATGCTTACAAAAACAAAACTAAGATTTGAAGGGGGATGGCTACAGTCAAAGTATTCAGCTTCCACTAAGCCTGACGGCTTTCTCCTTTACCTGCGTCTGGAACACATATGCATTTCACACGAACACAAGTGGTTCTGTGGTGTTTCTCCAAAGAGGCTGTTCTTTGCAGAGCAAACTATCTCCTCAATCATGCACATAGCTAATGGATGAAAAGGATAGGAAGCGCCTTCTACCAAAGTATACAAACTATCTACACTGACACCTTAAGTTATATTCACATACATTCTAGGATGAAAGACACAGAAAATAAAACTTAGTATGAGATGAGTAAAAGGTTTACTTACCTTCCCAACTAATGGATAGGGACATATTCATTTTACTTATATCTTCTGTATTCCGATACGCATATATATTTTACACTGTTTTTTACCATTACCTATAAATAACTCATGATTTATCTATAAAACACCCTTATAAGCTTTGGAATTTATTTAAAATATGGATAAAATAATGGAGGAGATGGCTGTAGAGGAATAAAATCGAAAAGGCTAACAAAGTTTTGATGTTTAGGGGACTTATGGATGGCATTCATGGGAAGCAACAAGGTTTATCAGACTAGTAATTTATTGTGCGTATTTTTTCCACTAGAGATACTACAGCAAAACAAAAGGGTCCCAAGGAAGCCTGAGCCAATATTTTTCTAGATTCTGGAGTCGCTGTTTAAGAAGGTACTTAACCATGTGGTTGGCTTCCAGCGTGATTAATCTTATTACTTTCAATGGAACTCTTCACGTGCTTCAATTAGGCTACCTGAATGAGAGTATGTTTACACAAAGTAATAGGAAAAAAAAAATAATCACTGCCTTCCAGAGCATCAATTGTTCACAAAACTCATTAAACTAGTATTTTGCTGTTACAGCTTCTGCAATTGGCTGGCCTCAAAGAGCAATACATCAATCTCACCCGCCCGAACTTAAAGCAACCTATCATCACTCCTTTTATTTTTTTGCAAAACTTTTTTGATCCATTATGACTGGATTACTTGCATATACCCTACATCTCACTTTGGCTTCTTTCACTTAGAGGATGTATCTCCACTGAGAATTAGCCTTCTCATGATTCAGATGCAGTAGGAGACATTTTACAGTGACACAGGCCAGCCTTTTCAGAAAAGACAATATTTATTAACTGCTTAGAACACAGTATCTTAAGGTTCCTAGGTCAGAATGGACAAGCAAACAGTACACTCATGTCAGTATCTGGAAGCATTAATCGTTCTTTTCCTGAAGAACAGTTTGTGATTTCTTCTTTCAGTGTGCTTGCCAGTCAACTCAGCTCTGCATTTCAGCCTGCTCTTGTAGAGTTTTCTTATGTTCTGCGTCCCTTATAAGCAAATGTCCAGTCATAGTGTGTCTCTTGTATCTTCAGGGTAACACTGCTCATTTGAAGATAGTTCTTGAAAGTTCAGTTGGATTTGCCTTTCTGACCAGCAGCCCAAGAGAGAAATTACTACCTTCATTCCTATTGAGACACAATGCAAAAGTAAACAAGTAACAGCATCAGGTACATTTTACGTAAAAAACAATGCAGGGATTGACTGTTTCCTCTACAGCTGTCATTTCCCCTTCAAGTAATTTCAATTTATTTGAACATATTATAGTGAAATTCTGCCCTTCTGAAATTATGGGCACTTTAAAGGAGTCAAGACTTTACACAGATTTGTTCCCTCTACCCCCATATATTGATGTCTCGCCATGCGCATGTTACTATGTGACTAAGTGAAAAGTCTGGTACACACCTGGTTTTTGCTCTGGTACACCAGGATCCACCAGCAGAACTATGATATCACCTCCAGATATCATCTCCATGCTTCCACCCCCTCCTCCAAAATTAGAAAAGCAGTTTTTATTCTTTTGTGGGTTAGAACACATGCTGTTCCACAAGTAACAAAAATACTGTCTCCAAATTGCTCATCTCAGAAAGGAATATTGGAAATCCAGTGGGCCAAATTCTTCCTTGAGTTCAGAGTAAATTCCATGAGATAGAAATATTGGCATTCTGCTCCAAGTGTAAAGACAGCTTTCCAAGGAACAAGAGGACTCACGTAGAACATAATAAAGTTGACAATAAGCTATGAAAATATCCTGGAAATTTACAGCAACTACTTTACATGGATGCTGTGATATTAATAATCCAGTCTTGCATATACGGTTGAGCAATATTCCACGCTGCTTTGCAACATTTCTGCTTCAACAACCTCGTCTGCATAAGCTAATATTGACATGGGAGCTAACAAAAAACTCTTTTAAAGTAGAGGTTTGTGATTAGCTTTTGTATCCAGTTGCACACACAAATACAATAACAGATGGAAGATTACTAAAGAGTAGAAGAGAATGAATTTTCCGTGTCATTATCTTTCAGAGATGAGAAGTACAAAACAACACCTATTCTATTACACGTCTGGCACAATGGGCTTCTGTCTTTGGGCCAGATGTGATCTGCTTTTTAAAGGAAAGTGGAAAACTAATTAGAACATACTGTGGAGAGACTAACCTTACACTCATCTGAGTTTTCATTAAAGTAGCTATATAAAGCACTTGATACGTTGCAGGCTGCAGCTGCCAGCTTCAGGAGCTACTTCTGAAAGCCCTAAAGAAGAATTAATTGCAAGGTAATGATTGCAGCACTATGATTAGCGCAGCTAGCAGTTCCATTGCAAGAATAACCATTTAATTACCAACAGTTAAAAGAGGCGGTTCCTATGGAGTCTCGGTCAAATTCTAGGAAATGTTAAGAACCCACATTTCCCATTAATTTCAGAGGACCTTGCCAGCATTTACCACCACCCAGAATTTCACCCAGTAATAGTAATTGGGTTTTTTAAACCAATAATTTCTTCTGAAGTTTCAGATATCCAGCCATACGTGTGCTAGGGCACCTGATAAGGTCATTTGCTTTTTTTTTTTTTTTTTTTAAAAAGTGTATTTGCTTTTTAAAAATGTTTAAACAGCCTGCAGATCTTTATTTACAAATGCACTATATTTTTGGACAATGACATCAATATATCTCATCTGCTGGTTTTGCCCTTCATTATGCAAAATGACTTGAGAGGATGTCACAAAAAGAACTGAGTACAGAGTATTTGCCAGTTCATCTCCTCTCCCAGTGAAATTCATAGCTTTAAGAATCCAGACCTTTTCCTTGATGTGACAGGTAGCAGAACAAAGCACTTGTATTTTAGGTGTAGTCTGTCATGTTTTGTCTGAGGAAGACATTTACATACTTCAACAATGCCAAGAACACAGGCTTCCAAATTAACATACAAAATGGTAGCTTTCATTAATCACTGATTAACTAGGCAGCAATCCCGAAGAGCAGCTTGCTCTAAGAGCTTGATACCAACTGAACATCCATCAATAGATTTCTAATATATCTGAGAACATTTTGTACTTCCACTAAAAATTTCAGCAGCAGAAATGTCAAGAAGATTGCAATAATGAATAATCATTTATTACTGCCAACGAGTTAATATACTAATGGATCTCTACTTTATTCCCCACTTGTAAGCTAACTGATTGTTAATGCATGTTTTTATGTGGTAACATTACTCAAACTCCAAAACATGACATTACTCTTCGCAAGGAGGTTCTGATACTGCTGAGTAAAAACACTGTAGTGTAGAATGAATGCTGCCCATTGTTTTATTGCAACATTGCAGTTCTGCAGATAGCCGTGTTAAAAGCTGGTGTCGCTTGAATACTGAGTTTCTAAATTAAGACGTACACTTGTCGCAGAGGTGCACGAAGTCAAATTAGGCAGATGATATAACCCAAACAAAAATTTACTCCAACCGAAAGTGCTTTGATACTCCAATGAACATTAATTAATGTCAGGCGGGAACTATTACTACCCAACTGACCTTAAGAATTCTTGAGATTTTTATCCAAAATGCCCAGTCACTCACCTAAGAAGATCAGGGCTCTCAACCTCGAGGAGTTACCTTAGGGAGCATCCCGACCCAAGGGGAGAGTCCCCGACTGCAGACCTGCTGCTCCGAGGAGGACCGGCTCAACAGGCCCCCCGTCAGGGCTCCATTTATACCCCAGTCAAATCTGACCTGTGGTCATAGATGGTCATGTCTGTAGCCCATAGTACCGTATAGGTACGAGTGATATACAACTTTTAACAGATGCACAGTGATATTCACCTCTTCAGCAGAGTCTGTGGCTTCATTCTTCACTAAAGCCTCTTTCTTGGAAAAACCGAGCCACTGCCACTGAAAAAGGTTTATTATGCTGTCTCTAACACTGGCACTTCACTGCTGCCTATTGGTAGCTTTGAGCACAAAATGTTAACCAGAAGTTTGCCCTCAATCTCTTCGCTGGGTAAGAAACTGGCTGGAGGGCCAGGCCCAAAGAGTGGTGGTGAATGGAGTTAAATCCAGTTGGAGGCCGGTCACAAGCGGTGTTCCCCAGGGCTCAGTATTGGGGCCAGTCTTGTTTAACATACTTTATCAATGAGCTGGATGAGGGGATTGAGTGCACCCTCAGCAAGTTTGCAGGCGACACCAAGCTGGGTGGGAGTATTGATCTGCTTGAGGGTAGGAAGGCTCTGCAGAGGGATCTGGACAGGCTGGATCAATGGGCCGAGGCCAACTGTATGAGGTTCAACAAGGCGAAGTGCCGGGTCCTGCACTTTGGTCACAACAACCCCATGCAATGCTACAGGCTTGGGGAAGAGTGGCTGGAAAGTTTCCCGGTGGAAAAGGACCTGGGGGTGCTGGTTGACAGCCGGCTGAACATGAGCCGGCAGTGTGCCCAGGTGGCCAAGAAGGCCAGTAGCATCCTGACTTGTGTCAGAAATAGNTGCATCAGGGGAGGTTTAGATTGGATATCAGGAAAAAGATCTTGACTGAAAGGCTTGTCAAGCATTGGAACAGGCTGCCCAGGGAAATGGTTGAGTCACCATCCCTGGAGGTATTTAAAAGACATGTAGATGTGGCACTTATGGATGTGGTTTAGTGGTGGACTTAGCAGTGTTAGTTTGGAGGCTGGATTCGATGATCTTAAGGGTCTTTTCCAACCTTAATGATTCTATGATTCTATGAATCAGAATTGCCTTCAGCGTTACCCTTAAAGTACTCTTTTTGATAACTATGCTGCCTTTTTTCATATCCATAAACCAACAGCTGCTTGCACCTTTATGTACTAGCATATTTTTCTGTACTACATTCTTCTGCACTGATACTTCATACTCTTCATTTCCATCAACCCAAGTAATAAACTTCAACTTCCTGAAATGTAAAACAAGCGACATTTGTGTCTCTTGGAGTAATTATAAGTACTTCCAAGTAGCCACCAATCCAGCCAGCATGGCTGGTTTGGCTAAGGTAATATAGGATCCGAGTCTGGCTTAGTGATGATGTGAAACACCTCACAAAGATCATATAAGAGTTTTATAAACAAAAGAAAGAATGAATAAGTACAAGCTTGTCTAGCACAGCCAACAGCAGGAATTCTAGAGACACAATATTTCACTTGGGTGGTAATTTTCTCCATTACTAAGAGGTGTTAGATATTTACAAATCACTTTGGCTCTGTTTATAACTTGGTCTATCTGTTGATGGAAAAAAGCAGAAAACTTTTTTTTTTTTGGACAAACACTTGGAGTTTGTGCACAACTACAGGAATTGTTAGATATGAACTGCTACTTAACTCTCCCCCAAGAAAAGACCAGAAAAGGGGAAAGGCTAGAGCCTTAACTTCATCTTCCCATTGCACAGACTTGTACAGAAATGTCCTAATTTGCTGATGTTACAGGCCAGGAATAAATGGGTCATGTAGGGAGCCAGGAATGGTTCTTCAGAGAACACGCAGTTTGTCTGGCAGACCTGCTGTATAGCACAGCTCATGTATCACACACCTCCTGCTTTGGTTCAAGCCTCACAGGACAATCCAGCCCATCAAATACTGATGAAAAACAACTTTTTCTCCAGTGAGCAGCAAAAATTATTCTAACTGCCAGCAAAATAAACCAGTAAGTTTTTCAGGCCTGCTGCTCCTTCCTAATGAAATCACAGACAGCTCTGCAGGGGCAACTTTGTTCATCTTCAAAGCTTTTTAGAAACATTGAATAATCTTCATATTCCTCCTGTGGGCAGGAAAGTATTAGTATCTGCCAATTAAAACCATTACAGAAATAGAGGCACAGAGAAGCTGTAAGAACACAGTTCAGATGTTCTGAGTGAGTAAGACTGCCCACACATTCCTGAGCTGGAGAATATTTGGTTCATTTGAAGTTTTGCTTTTTTTCCTTTGCTTTGCTAGGGGTCAGCACAATTGGTGTAAAGATGGGGTTCTTACTCTTCCTCTCTTCCCAATGCAGTTGATAGCAATAAATAGGTAGGGAGATAAAACAAAAGGCTCTGAGCAGCATTTGGAGCATCAGCTCTGTTTTGCCATCTTTTAAAACTCACAGATAAAGGCTGCCTGGCCGAACATCAAAGAGAAACTCAGCTGTGCCTTCTCTAGGAACACAGTGAATCCACTGTCCATCCAACACAGCTCAAGAACAAAAAATAAAAGAAGAAATGTGGCATGCTCACCTCTGAAAATCATATCCATAAAGATGCCCCAACATACTGTTTCCTGCCATAAAGGACTTTATCCTATTGCTTTTCACCTTCCACAGAGATAATTCAAAATGCATTTTAATAATTCAAAGTGCATCAGTACTAGGGAAATACATGAGAATTCTTCAATATTTCCTCACTGCAATATTTTGAAATATAAAAAAAATGAAGATAACTGTGTGCCGTTTACAGTTCTGAGAATCTATGGTCCATCATGCTAACCTGCTGTTCAGAAAAAGGCAGTCGTTAACACATGTGAAATCTTGCCTGCCAGCTGTAAGGGAAGGAGGAGAACAGGAGAAAGGGAATAATTTTTCACTGTTCTATCCTGAATCACAGTCTTTGCACAGATGGAAAAAATTTGCAAGTGGAAGCCATTTTTGCTTGCCTAAACTACAACTTCTACCTCACAGCAGGAAGAAAAGAGTAAGAGCTGAGATTCACCTTCCTCAGGCATATAGATGCTCAGCCAGAACTTCAACCGGAGGCACTCAGCCCTCCGGTAGAAGGTTGTAAAAAGGCACCAGAGAGTGTTGGAGGGCATACCAAACCAATTGTGGTTTATCGTATTGCCCCAAACAGATGCAAGTGTGATCACTCTTTCATGGCTTTCACTTCTTTTTAACAAGAAATAGTTGTTCTAGCTGTCTAGACTATAGACAGAATAACTATTTTCCCACTCATGAAGGTGAGATCCTTCATGATCATGCAGGTTAGGTCCAGGCTTGCTTCCACCTAGCATGATCAGAGGTAATAGTAACAATCACTGAAGGGAAACACCCAGAAAACCTTATCCTTAATCTAATTACAAATTTATTTTCCGAATGCTTTTTTAAAACCAACAAATAGGTAGTCTGAAGATATCTAAGGATCCATGGACTACTTTCATGTCTACAAGACATACCACCAAAGGAAACAAGCTTATGCCAATAAGATTTAACTAATTAGGACCCAGACCATCACTGAAAAATATCCAGAGGTATGTACACCAAAAAAGTTTGAAACTATTGTGTTAGGGTAGTTTATCGTCACAGAATGCTATTAGATATACAAGTCACTGTATTTAAAGATGTATCAGGTCTTACTATTTTCATGCGAAATTTCATACTTAAGTTTTTCTTACTTGCTGTGTCACCCCAATTTTCTCTGCTGTATTTCAACATCCAAATGCATTCAGAATGTATAGCAGATCCAGGTATCACATACAATTTCATAGATCACTGAAAAATTAAATGTATGATGCTATAGTGGAATCAGAGGAACAGCTGGAAGCTCCAACACTTACGTGACCATACAGCTGAGTTGGAAAGGAACTGGAAAGTTTCCTAAGTTGAGGAGAATGGTGTTTTACCTAATATTGGGAGGCAGTACCTTCCTAAAGAGCTTTGCATCACATACCAACCAGCACTGACTGCACAGGATATACAGCATTGGTTAGTTAAAACTCTGGCATGAAGTAGGTCTCTGCTACCTAAAAATTGCTTTGGCATGACCTTAATTTCAGTATTGTTTTCCAGCCTCTACCATCATCACGCTATACTAAAGAAGTCATAGAATCATTAAGGTTGGAAAAAGACCTCTAAATCATCAAGTCCTAACTATCAACCCAACACCGCCTCCTAAACCAGGCCCTGGAGCACCACATCTACACCTTTTTTGAACGCCTCCAGGGATGGTGGCTCCACCACCTCTCTGGGCAGTCTGTTCCAATGCCTAACCACTCTTTCGGTAAAGAAATTCTTCCTGATGTCCAATCTAAACCTCCCCTGACGCAACTTGAGGCCATTTCCTCTCGTCCTATCGCTAGTTTCTTAGGAGAAGAGTCCAACACCCGCTTCACTACAACCTCCTCTCAGGTAGTTGTAGAGAGCGATAAGGTCTCCCCTCAGCCTCCTCTTCTCCAAACTAAACAACCCCAGTTCCCTCAGGCGCTCCTCNTCGACTAGCACCCCCAGGTCCTTTTCCACCAGGCAGCTTTCCAGCCACTCTTCCCCAAGCCTGTAGCATTGCATGCATAGCATGCATGTTGCGACCAAAGTGCAGGACCCGGCACTTCGCCTTGTTGAACCTCATACAATTGGCCTTGGCCCATTGATCCAGCCTGTCCAGATCCCTCTGCAGAGCCTTCCTACCCTCAAGCAGATCAATACTCCCACCCAGCTTGGTGTCGCCTGCAAACTTGCTGGGGGTGCACTCAATCCCCTCATCCAGATCATTGATAAAGTATGTTAAACAAGACTGGCCCCAATACTAAGCCCTGGGGAACACTGCTTGTGACCAGCCACCAACTGGATTTAACACCATTCACCACCACTCTTTGGGCCCGGCCCTCCAGCCAGATTTTTACGCAGCAAAGAGTACACCTGTCTAAGCCATGAGCTGCCAACTTCTCCAGGAGAATGCTGTGGGAAATGGTACATTCCATTCAGTTTTACTGCCAGTGCGCTTTCTATGCTTTCCTTTATCTTGACAATTCAATGCTGGCCCAAAATAAAGAATGACTATCCAATCTTTGTTCCAAAATGAGAATGGAAGAAGGTGGGCACTGGGGGTGTGTGTGGGGGTGTGTGTGTGTGTCTATCACAGGTTTCTTACATTCTCTGCCTTCTACATTTTTGGATATGTGTACCTTGAACTCCATGTCAGTCATTTACATCTCTTCATGGAACTAGTCCTCAGTGGATTCAAACCGAGGCACTTATACCAATTAACTCTCCTGGCCAGCTGCTGTCCATGTTTCAAGGACATCCTTACATCCTAATGTATTCTTGCAGAGTCTACCAAATACAGAAATCACACACCGATAAATATATTAGAACTACAACCTAAGACTTTAAGAAAGTATTTCTCGCTTTCTTTTGTACAGCTAGATACCCAGTCACCAGCCAGGTAGGACATGGTCCTAAGTTTTCTTTCTACTGTACTTGGCTTAGCTCTTTGTGGTCTGGTCTTAAAAGCAGCTAGAAAATAAATGTATTTGAAACTGCACAGGCAGAACTAGAACAATTCCATCAAGAATTCTCGAAGCAGGAAATTTCATAGGGCATTCTGCCCTGAAGCACATCTGCCAGATTCTGAGAAATGGAAAATAATAAAGTGTAAAACCAGAAGAATTTAGCATAAACTGTAATCTATATTTTAAAATGGAGTTCACAGTAGCTCATCTTCAGCCTTAATGGAAATGCTTGTATTCACTGTGCAAAGAATTCTACCTCAGATGAAACTTGTGGTATTGCCTAGTTCTTGCAGATAGTAGAGTCTACTGAACAGTAGCAACACTGCATTTATTTTTATGATTACTATAATAAATGATGATATTTTTACAGAGATGCAGCATGAAAAAGACACAATATTAGACTATTTTCTCAACATTTTTACTCAATTACTACACTAGCTAAGGTCTGTGGGCTTTCTGTCTCAGGTCACAAATTGTAAAATAACATTCTCCGGTCTGGTCTCCCCATTTTCCTTTCCTACATGTTTATTTTAAGGTGAAGATACATTCAAGTATCTACATTTTATATGTCATAGGCCGTTAGAGCGATAAACTTTTAAAAACAGAAGCCAGGATGGTCCAACAATCTGCAAGTCAAAGTTATAACTTAGACTTCAGTGCTTATCAGCCTTACTATACCCTGAGCATCTAAATAGTCAGAACAATGATGGTCTGCCAAGTTTTACAACATGATAATGACTAAAACAGAACAGCATTAGTTGCTGATCCTCTACTTTAGTTAACTGGTAAATGGACTGATTAATTGATCATTGTTTATTTTATTGCACTAAGGTCACAACCAAGATGCGTATTGCCCTGTAGAAGATATGTAGTACATTAACACCTCACAGAAGACAGTCCTCAGTCTCCTTAATTAGCAAAACCAGGCACAATGTAGAAAACAGAAGAGACTTACTGAAGCCAAACAGCAGATGAATGATTAAAAAGATCCCAAGACTCCTAAACTCTAATTCATCAGTGCGGCCCCCGGACTACAAGGTGCTCAAGGTATTTTTCTGTGACAGTAAACTACCATCTCCAATCCCAGTACTAACATTAATCAGTAAAAACAAACAAACCAACCAACCCAACCACCTCCTAGAAATAAACTCTGAAAATGCATTGGGGAAATCTAGCAACATTTATTTACAAGCAGCCAAAGTAAATGCTTTATTTAGTTCAGTCTGCAGCAAGATCGTGTTGTCTTTTTCTGCATAATAGTTTGCACAGCTACAATAACACTTACAAAGTGAAATGTGAATTGCCTATGTACGTTTAGGCTAATTTATTGCTGAGAAATGTGTGCTCTGTTTACTATGAATTCCATGCTAGCCTTTGGATTGCCAAATACATTTCTTCTCAGGGAACTGTTTTGTTTGATACTGTGCTTTTGTTTGGTTAACAGACATGTCCTCATCCTGTTTCTTTTGATAAGAGTGATAGGCCACAGTGTAATTAATGGATAAATACACAGTGAAGTTTGTGGACGTGTCCCAGGATGCCACAATGGAGAGATGACAAAAGTTTTACCATATAATTACCTTCAATGCTACTGGAATCCTAAGAACACACTTCACAGATCCTCTCTTTGAACCTCCCTGAATGGATAAACTGCTACAATTATCTTAAGAGTAAAGATTTTTTTTTTAAAAAAAACCTTTGAAACAGATTTGTTTTCCTTCCTTAAAATTGGGAGGATCCCTCTGAAACCATCCCAATATACTTAATGGGAAGGGCTTGATTCCTCCAGTCATTCTCATCTGAATACCTGCCAGTGCCCTGCAGCTTTGACAGCCATGCACAGAAACACAAGCATCTGTCAGTCCTTTCTGAAACACCAGTTTAGTAGCCTGTCATGAGGTACAATGATCTCTGAAATCTCAACATCTACCCTCAATTATCACACAGCAGTATCTAAGATAACATGGGGAAGGAGATACTACTGTGTACCAGCTGCAATCACAGCAGGTTTTTATAGTGATAAAGCTAGTGAAAAACCCCTATAAGCAAATCCATATATGAGAAGGAAAAAGAAGAACAGAAGATGTGAGAGAGGAAGATTAGAGGAAGATTTGTAAAAAAAAAAAAAAGAGTAGAGAAAATGGCAGCTGGAATAAATCTTGGAACAACAAGAGGAAGATAAAAAGCCAAACACAGAAAAAAGAAAGAAGGGGATTATGATAGATAATTGGAGAAAGAGGCCGGGACTGACAGAAGTTTAGGGGCTGCTCTGCAGATGGAGTATATTACAGGAAGGAGGGTTTCTGTAGCCATACACAGACAGTCATTGTCAACAGGTTTGGAGTGGTAAACTTCCTAATGTTTACCTAGCTCCACTGATTCAAAAAAAAAAAAAAAAAAAGGGGGGGGCGTTGTTCTCTTTCCTGGATGGAAGTAACCCTGCTGCGAAAAAGAACCTTTATACCGTCTGCTGTGAGGTTGACGGGAAGTAAAGCTTTTGAGGGTGTACAAGACTTTGCATGTCATTTATATCATACTATTAGGGCTAAGGAATCTTACCTCCCTCAGAGGGATATCTAACTGTCCATTTTCCAGAAGTGAAAAGGAATCAGCAGAAGGTTTTTTACTAAATGTGAACTTTTATTGTGCATTTTCACCTATCTCCATCAGAATTCCTTCTTGTAAACAAAAAATAATCCTTGTACATTTTTCTAGGACAAGAATATTAATTCCCAACATATTCATAGCCCTGAAGTAGCAGGGCATACAGTCATAACAGCCATATTGTGCAATTGCCAGTCTTTTATGTGTTTCTTTGTGCTGTTGGCACCTGGTTGTCTTGCTCCTCCTCTCTTTTCCTTTCTCTCATCCTGTAGTTAACATTCCACCTTTACTTTGACAAATCCATTACACAAAACGTCACTCAAAACAACAGAGAACAGACCTCTACTATCTCCTGCTAAATATCTAAACAACTAGCTCTGACCATACTTGAAACTTTGAAAAGAACGTTAGAACTGAAACTTTCCTCGCCATTTCATTTTAGGCATGTTGAGTGTAGTCACTTTCCTCAAAAATGTTAACTCTACGGTAGCTTATTGTGTTGACTGCAGGCTTTTAATTGATTCAATTTGATTTTTCACAGAATCACAGAATGGTTGGGGGGTTGGAAGGGACCTCTGGAGATCATCTTGTCCAACCCCCCTGCTTGAGCAGGTACACAGGACCGCATCCAGGCAGGTTTTGAATACTTCCAGACAAGGAGACTCCACAACCTCTCTGGGCAGCCTGTTCCAATGCTCTGTCACCCTCACAGGAAAGAAGTTTTTTCTCATGTTCAGCTGGAACTTCCTGTGTTCCAGTTTGTGCCCATTGCCCCTTGTCCTGTCATTGGGCACCACTGAGAAGAGTCTGGCCCCATCCTCTTGACACCCACCCTTCAGATATTTGTAAGCAGTAACAAGGTCCCCCCTCAGTCTTCTCCTCTCCAGGCTGAACAGACCCAGGTCTCTCAGCCATTCCTCATAAGAGAGGTGCTCCAGTGCCCTGATCATCTCTGTGGCTCTCCGCTGGACTTGCTCCAGCAGTTCCCTGTCCTTCTTGAACTGGGGAGCCCAGAACTGGACACAGTACTCCAGATGTGGCCTCACCAGGGTGGAGTAAAGGGAGAGGATAACCTCCCTCAACCTGCTGGCCACACTCCTTTTTATGCACGCCAGGATCCCGTTGGCCTTCTCGGCCACAAGGGCACAGTGCTGGCTCATGATCAACTTGCTGTCCACCAGAACTCCCAGGTCCTTCTCAGCAGAGCTACTTTCCAGCAGGTCAACCCCCCCAACCTATACCAGTGCACGGGGTTGTTCCTCCCCAGGTGCAGGACCTTACACTTGCTCTTGTTGAATTTCATTCGGTTCCCCTCAGCCCAGCTCTCCAGCCTGTCCAGGTCTCGCTGGATGGCAGCACAGCCTTCTGGCGTATCAGCCACTCCTCCCAGTTTGGTATCGTCAGCAAACTTGCTGAGGGTACACTCTATCCCTTCATCCAGGTCATTGATGAATATATTGAACAGAACCAGACCCAGTACAAACCCCTGGGGAACACCACTAGTTACGGGTCTCCAACCAGACTCTGCGCCATTGATCACAACCCTCTGAGCTCTGCCGTTCAGCCAGTTCTCAATCCACCCCACAGTCCTCTCATCTAACCCACGCTTCCTAAACTTGTCTGTGAGGATGTTATGTGAGACAGTATCTAACGCCTTGCTGATGTCGAGGTAAACAGCCACTGCTCTCGTTCATCTACCCAGCCAGTCATGCCATCATAGAAGGCTATCAGGCTGGTCAAGCATGATCTCCCCTTGGTGAATCCATGTTGACTACTTCTGATAACCTTCTTTTCCTCTGCATGCCTGGAGATGACCTCCAGGATGAACTGTTCCATCACCTTTCCAGGGACGGAGGTGAGGCTGACTGGCCTATAGTTTCCTGGGTCCTCCCTCTTGTCCTTTTTGAAGATTGGAGTGACATTTGCTTTCCTCCAGTCCTCGGGCACCTCTCCTGTCCTCGACGACCTTTCAAAGATGGTGGAGAATTTTCATATTACTTAATTCTAAAGTGCTGTACCTACTGTCTTCATTAACAGGATTATTGGACTAAATTCGAAAGCTTATCAGGATAATGTTTAGAAAATGGCTACTTGTTTATACTGTTTATCCTCCCCTGATCTTGGACTCTGCTACATTAACGCCTCTCCTGTCAGCCATGGAGTGTTTTAGAGTAGCCAGTAATGGCCATCAGGGTACTTAAATATCACATAAGCTGCATCCACATAACTGAGTGAGGTATCCAGAGAGGGAAGGATCAGAATTCATTTTGCTGCACCTATCACAATTCCAGGACAGTGTCCACATTACATATTTACTAGCAATGAGTTTAGACTGGATGCTGCATGCCTGAGTGCACATCGTGCAGGAGAGCTAACTGCTGGAGAACCCCACATCCACATTTCAAGTGGGTACTCCAGGTAGCAACCAGATACACAATTTTAATCTCAGTTCTACCAGGAATGAAACCAGTTTGAGCACACCACTGATGCAGCTAAGTGCACATCCCAGTACTGACACAATGCAAAGTTGTACCAAAAAATATCCCTACTTGACCCTGAGTTGCTAATATAGATGTACACGTAGACTGTATGTACTCTCAGGTGTACACTTAGTCTGTGTAAACCCTTCTTCTAAAAACTATAGCATACATAGAATCATTACATTATTTGTTAGCTCCACATTGAAAACAGAGGTACTAAGTGGGATTATTCACAAATCCTCTCTCAAAAATTGTGCAGGAGTGTCTGGTTTCTTCAAAACAGAACACAAACACGTTTCAGTTATGTGATCTAAATGTAAATAAATTATCACAGGTTCGTTGAGGAGGGGAGGTGGGACACTTTCTCCTTCCTTCTGACTAGCTTTTGGACAGACACATATAAACTTGGGATTCAGTAAGGAATTCTGGAGGAGTCTAGTACATTAGGAACATTATCTTATCTATAGGGTACTTATCACTAATGTACATTAATTGTATTCTTTCAGTCTGTGCCGACTCAGCTGACATTCTGAATCACTTTCAGAAAATAGAAAGGATGCTTTTTACACGTGTGTATATATATGTTTGCACACACAAGCACCTGTCAGATTTTCTTTACCTTCTACCAGCAACAACAACAAAAATTTTAAAAACCCAGGTTTTGTGTATAGTGTTACAAAAAGTTAATCTACTTCTAGTAATTTCTTTAAGTGCCATATATATTTCCATTTGGATATACAAATTAATTCACTGTTGTCTCCAACTATTTCCTCTGCCAGTTCACTCTTTTTTTTTAAAGCCCAGAATAGTAAGAGATATCCTTAGTATATCAAAAGGCTTAAATTAGGATCCTCAGAAAGATGTTTATATCCAGGACCCAGAATTTCAGCAGAGCTAAGCTCCCCTTGAAGAAACAAAGTAAAAGATCACCACATAAATTCACTGTCAAGAGTCTGAGTACCTGTAAGAACATCAGATTGTGAAAGATGGACTGGTTAATATTTAGCCTTTGAAAATCTGACCCTTTGGCCATAACATTGTTTGCTGTAGTGCACGGCTTTCCAAAGTGTTCCATATATGCCACTAACTGTATGTGAGCTACATCAAAAGTTATATACTGCCTAAGTATCCAAAGCCTGCCTCAACAGCCTACTGCTTTCTCCTGAGAGTGTTCAGTAGCTAAGGTAAAGCTGAAAACCAGGAACTCAAAAAAGGGTAGGTAAAGGCTCATGTACCTTTTCTTGCTCCTGTTCCTCATTCTTCCCAGTCACAACATTGAGGAGCTTACGTTACAGCACACCAAGTGCAGAAACCCTGATGAAATACGCTCTTAGAAAGTTCGCTAGTAAACAACTGAAAACACACTGGATTTTAACTTGTAAGATGCTGAACAGAACTCTGAAATACACTAGTCTTCTACCTAACACAAACCAAAGATTTCAGACAGACCACAGTCAATCCACGTATCATTAGCCTCATCCACAGTATGCATCAGGGCAAAAACTGCTTCAAAGTTCATCAAAACACAAACTCATTTTTTCCTCAGTTTAGCTCTAAATGAGTTTTCAAAAATAGCATGCATTTCAAAATGCATGCACTTACCTACCTCATGTAAAATTATTCAAAAGTTTTCTGCGTGTCCAGCCTGTGGTACCTGAAAAGGGCCTAGTTTGCAGATCACGGTGTTAATACTGAGATCAATCACATTACTCAGAACTTAAAATACCAGTTTTGGAATCCAGCGATGGGAAGCTTATATTACTTGAGGCCACCCCACATCTATAAGCAAAGATGCAAGAATCAGGATCATGATTATTTCTGTTACAGATAACGCTAGCTCTACTTTTTTCATTGCTGTGATAGCTCACAGAATACCAGATCAGAACTTGTTGAAAAATATCTGTTCTCCTAGTAAGAAGTAGCAGCAAATATGCATTTCCGCCATTGTGGGGAAGACAAGAAGGCAATAGATCATAAAAAAAACCAGTCTGGAATCAATTTCAAGAAGTCATCTAGACCATGTCCCTGCCTGAAGGCAAGATCAGCTATATAGAAGCCATTTCTGACATACTAGAATACCAGTGTTGAATGCTACTGTTTTAAACACTTCAGCTGACAACAGATTGCTCTTATAATTTTAGCCATCGACAGCTATCAAGGATGTAGGCCTTAATTTTTACCATAAATATTTACCAAACTGCCTCTCAGGTTCAAAATAAACAATTACTGAAAGTGAAATCAAATATCTCCACTAAAAATGTCATGCCAGATTTATGGGCCAAATTGTGATTTTCGTCAAAATTAACTCCAGTAGAATTATTCTGGATACATGCTGGTTACTGAAGGCCAGAACGTATTCCCACAGCTTGGGTTATATCTCCATTTAAGACTGCAATGGCATATGCAGTAGTATGTGTAGCCTACAGTATGGGTTTCCCAACACATTCTCATTCTGCACACCAGTCTGTCAAACAAAAAGCATGGAAAATGCACTTGTACAACCTCTGTAAGCCATAACAGCTGCATCAGAAAAGAGGTGAAAAGTATAGAAGTACTACAGCATATTACTGTTCTGTAAGATATATGACATTGTTTAGGTTCTTTGTAACTGGAGTTTGATTTTGTCTGAAACTTTTTTTTTTTTGCGTCAGGACAGAAAAAAAACCCCTCCACCATCTGGTCTCTGCAAAAACCAAAATAACTCAGTCAAAGCACATGAATTTGTCTGGCTCTCAGTTTATAAACTCTTCTGCTTTATGATTTTGCCATTGTCACTGGACCATTAATGTAATACTAAATGTAAAATTATATAACTATAATATTAATTCTGTGAGCATGTTTGAAAGTAATATTCACCTCTTTTTTTCAGAGATCTTTTAGTGACCACAAGTTATAAGTGTGACAGTTCTGAAAAAGCGAGGTTTTAGTTTAAGAATAGTGCAAGAAATAACATTTCTGTTTTTCACTTCAGTATGCCTGAACAATAGACTCTTGAGCAAAGGGCCAGATGCTGCCAGCCTTGGTAGCAGTCTCTTTGCTCTGCGCAGCTGTCTTTCATTGCTAGACTGACAATGTGAATTTACCTGAGCAGCCAGTGACTACTAAACCACTTCTGTGGAATAGTTTTGTATGCCAGAAGCATACCTATTACACTAACTTACAAGCTAGTGGCCTTCAGTGCAGTTTCAGGACACTGCCATGTAGACATACAGGCATGATACAAGACAAACCTTTGCATGAAAAACAACTTTTCTGTTTTAAAAAGGGACACAAGTACAAACATACCTAATATATGTTACACTGTTCTACTGTATTTTTATTACCTCCATATATACATATTTACTTTTAGTGAGACCATTTTTATTGTAAGAGTAATAAATATGTTTGCCTCACTAGGGAAATCTTTTATTCCTATGAACAATGCAATTTACACATACTAATTGCTAAAATAAGAATAATAGAATATGGTGCTTGTCTTTCTTGCACAATTAGTTACAGGTTATGTGAGGATGCTATGCGTTCACAGTTAGGAATGAACAATAAAGCTCATAAAGGAAGAAACAGCAAGTCTTTCAATAGACATTCTCCACATTGTGATAATGGAGGTAAGTAGAGATGCAGATTGCATACCCAGAGAATGGAATAACTAACACATAAGCAAAATTAAGGAATAGAAATTACTTGACCAAGTTTAGATTAAATTCTTGCTGTATTTATCAGAGGAACTGTAAGTTCTCTCTTGGAATGTTCCTTCTCCCTAGCAATGATGATTCAGAAGTGATTCAGGGTGTCCAGCACCTAAGAACTGACAATAACAGCATACAGTGCCAGTGTAGTCAGCTGCGTTTCAAAACATATGGCATATTTTTATGCTGCCATTCTGAACTTTTCTACCTTTAGGCAGGTTTAACTGTTGAGGAACAGCTAGCACCTTTTAAAAGTCAATATCCTTTTAGATGAAATACCTCGGGTAAACCAAGAAAATATGGAATCAAAATCTGGCTTCAAACTTGTAATGCTGTGAAATACAATCACCCGAACGGGCCCTACATCACAAAAAGAAAGTGTGATCTATGTCACAAAAAGGCTCCTACATTGTTAAAGTGATGCTTCAGATTTGGTGCAAGAAATGTACCTGAGAATACCTTTCTTGCCATTTTGCAGGTTGCTGAACATCTATTCTATGAGAATTTGACCTACAGTGGAACAATATAATGAAAGAAGCTTTTCTTTCCCATCACAGCAGAGAAACAAGGTCATCGATGTTTTTTATTTCTGATCCATCTTGTAACTCATAATGTGCTCCAATAACGGGTGAGTATGGTTACAATATCGTCAATGAGTCAGCATGAAATCATCTCAGTGGAAAGAGATAATTTGCTGACCTATCGTTCTTTTCTTAACATGATTCATGTTGCTGGCATTGCAAACTATCTTTGGACAAGCAATATTTCTGCTTTTATGACAACTTTGCCAAAAAAGGTGATGTTCAATTTTTTTGTTGATTAGAATACCTATATAGTTAGGCAAAAGTCATTAGAAGAGACAGTATCTTTTCTTACACCAATTGATAACTGCTGGAAAAAAGCAATCATATTTTCAGATACGCACCCTTTCTCAGATTTGCTTCCTCACTATCTGTCATTTCATCATATCAATTAGAAAAGCACTTTTGACTCCTGGCTATCATTAAAAACAACAAGCTTGATATACAGTGTCAGACATACATTTGCCCAGAGCCTGTTGACCAAACCAGGCTTGGAGCAACGCGAAATAAGTAACGAACACAGATGTTCTGATCCCTCCATCCATACATTTCTGTGGGAAAACTGCATGGAAGACCAATCCTTAGTAAGAGTCTGTGAAGTCTTATTGCTAAGTTCAATGAAGATTTTCCATCTAAAACATTATTAGAGAATGGTCTTTGGGCTTTAAGTGCATGCCTTTTGTCTCACAAAACAGAGTATCATTGTGCCAAATGCTACACATATGAAAGAGGCAGACTGTACACTGAAAAGCTTATAATGCATACATGTGGAACAGACAAATTTTAAGAGAATCATTGTACCCCTTTTGTGGAAGGACACTGAGGCACACACAGGTTAAGACTTGCCTGAGGTCATGTAAGAAATTTCTGCTCTGGTTGGTAATTTAACCTCAAACACCTTGAGTCCTAAGCTTGTGCTTTAATCACCATACCATTCTTCTGCTATAGATTAGCAGGCAAAGCCCAAGATCCAATGGTGAAGTGCTTCAGGACTGGTATTTAATTTTGGCATATTTTGACTCTTGCTTTTTGCTGTAGAATTTTGAGGGCTCTAACACAGGTGATACTCTTTGTTTAGAATACATTTATGACTCCTGAGGTTAAATTCTTTCATTGCTACACAAACAATATTGTAACTGCATTTATGACTACCCAAAAGCAAGTGCTCAGTACCCTTGTGGTAAATAGTTCATTCACTTTAAGCTACCCACTGCCCTTATCTAGTGTATATACTTATGTAATTGTCCATATTTTATCATTTTCTCATTATTTTTTGCACTCTGAGCACTTTATCTACATACTTTTATTTTCATGTCTAGAAAAATAACTAAAATGTTGACTAAAAATATGACCACTTATTACTTGCATCTTCAAAAAAAAAAATTCTATCAAAGGAATCTTGAGATATGTCCCTATATCCTTGTGGAAGATATCTAAATGTATTTTTAGATCAATTCAGTCAAATGCTTCTTACAATTCACTGATTAAAATAATCACTGTCTCTAACCAATGCAGAAAATTCAGATTATTCACAATCTAAAGACTTTATTGTTTAGCATAATCATCTTTGAGCTATTCCAGGAAATCAGAAGCCTACTGCATGCTTACGTATAATTTGACTCAAACCAGGTGTCCTGCTGAAAAAAGTCGATATAGGAAGCTGGCATATAAAATAAATTCCAACAAAGTAACAACAACAATGAAATAGATAACATCTGGGAAAAAAATTTGTGTCTGGAAGAACAGAGGAAGGTTCTAGCAAAGCCAAACACATCCAGGAGCAGGCCCATTAGTCTCAATACTCATGTAGCAAGAAAGGATACAGGATAGACAAGGTAGTTTTTTATATAGCATATCTGGGCCAAAAGCAAATATGAAAATTTTGAGCCTCTGAAATAATTGACTGGTGGTAAAAAGCAACCGGTGATGTTTAAGAGGAACGATGTATTTCATATATATATTTCTCTTACCTAAAAAGGAGCAACCCAGAGATGTGCATGCTTAGCCATTACATTAGTCTTTAACCTTAAGATACTCATTCACCTCTTAGTTTCCAGTGGCACCCTAGAAACTTGGTACACCAAGTTTATGTCCCACCTGAAGTATGCAGATTGTCCCACTGAAGTCAACAATCATCACTCAGCAACACAGGTATGTACTATAACCAGTTAGAAAATGGCATTTCCAGTCAATTGCTTTGTTTTCTACATAAAAATACTGTTACAAGCCTGGATCTCTCAAAAATGCTAGCTGAACTTTATTCATTGCTTAGTACCAATGACTTTAATAAAGCTTACCTGTCAGTAAGGTTTATGACACTTTCAGAAGAGCAAAGAGTTTGGAAATCATAGCTGTTAGATTGCATACATCTCAGTTATAAATATATTTGAGGAAATTACTTCCATAAAATTTAACAGAAATATTATTTAACATTGATGCATTTTAATTAACATTACCATTTGCCATCTTGCACATAACTAATACAGCATGATTTCTGTAAAATTAGGTTATATCTATTCATTTTGAAACCACAAAACTCCTGTGTATTAAGTAGATACATTTTAGTGTTAAGTGTAACAAAAAGTAGTGTTACACTATAGTCTCATAGATAAAGCTAATTACATGGAAGATTCATTCAACTGAGTTTGCATCACTTGACTTGATTCAGAATTAGAAAGAATTGTCTTTATGTTTAGTTTTCTAACTCAAATGAACAAGAAATGCACACACACATAATTTTTCTCTAAACCTCTGAATCAAAAAAGTCTCTAGAGCTTGAGACTGTTGCTGTTCAATACATGCAGAATCTCAATGACCTCCATGAATCTTGGCACAGGCATAAGGATCTCTGTGTGGAGAAACAACTGCAGAAATGGGGCATTACTTCCCCATCCTGGCTTTTACTTATCTGGCTATATTTCTAATTGAGTTGCCCTATTTTTGTGTGGGCCCTAATTAACAGTATATGAACTTTTGGAAGCCCTGAAATGACATATTTTCTCTGTCCTTGAGTATACTCCTGATACTATAAGCATGAAAACTGGCATACACTTGGTGTTTTACAGAGGATCGCTCAAGAAACTGCATGAACTTGATGGATGGGACACACTGGTTTTTTTTCTCTCCTAACTTAAAGAGGTCTGCCTATGGATATTTTCTTCTTTCATAAATGAAACAACACAGGAAAGATTTTGAAGAAATCTACTCTCCCCCCCACTTCAGGAATTGAGACTGGTGATTTTATGAAAAGCATAACTGTTAAGGAATGTTCAAGCAAGCCTCAGAAAAGAAGAGATGATAATTAGGATATTCATATCAATGTTTTTGATCCCTCCAAAGTTTGGAGGCAACATGTATTATATCATAGCCTTGTCAAAAAAAAAAAACCCACACCCACACACCAAACCCACCACACAATATTTTGGAGAATTGATCCTCTCAAAATTAGCAAATTTGGGCTCTTTTATTAGGGAGGAAAGACTAGGGGGCATAAGCTGTATAGTGAACGATATTATGCTACCAGCAGTTGTCTGCTATCCATTAAGATGATGTGACGACATCAATATGTTTACAGGGAAGAAACAAGAGATGACATGTTCTCCATACATTATCATGCTTTGTAGAAAACTTGAATGAATGTAGTGAATGTGCCCAGGATACATCATAAGCATTATTCCAAGTGACTACATTGCAAAAGAATAAAGGAAGGTTGGTTTGTGGAAGTGAATTTTAGGGAATGTGGTCCTTCATGATGCGCTTAAGTAAAACGTGGTAAGATTAGTTTCACTATATCTGAAGTTACATATGTGAAAAAAGTCATAATCCCCAATTAAAACTTTCACAGGCATGCACAGGTATCCAGAAAAATCCCGCAGTAATTAATTATGGACTCGGGATACAAACGCGCTGTCCAGAATCTTTAAAGAGAACAGAAAGGCAGCTTTGACTCCTGCCATCTCTTGCGAGAGCAACACAAACAACAGGCGATGTGAAGCCAACATACAGATACGAATTCCAGGTAGTAGTAAAGAACAGCTCTGAAGATGAGAAACATGGTAACATGGAATATATAATGAAATTGTTGGAATATAATCAGTGATATAGTCAGAAGAACCACAGAAGAGACTACTGTAAGAATTTCAAGAAAAAAAAGAAGTGGGTGCAGTTCAAGACTGACAAGAGAATAGAGTGTGAGCATACAGTCAGGCTGGCATGCCCCCCTCAAAACAGAATTACCCATGATCTGTTGCAGGCATCAAGCTACACAAAACAACAGTACAAAGTAACACACGAAATCTAGAATTTTCATGACTTGTTGGAAAAAATGGAGAGTAACAGAAGGAAAAATACTGTAAAGCATTATATAAGGTACTAATATATGAAGGAAATTATACTGACTGAAAGGAAGACTGGTAGAGAATAGGGGGAAAAATTGAGTTTCAAAAAATGCATCCTTAGAAAGCTAAATAAGTTCTTCAATACTGAAATTGCTACAGAGCAAGAACAAATGGCTGGTTTTCAATTAATTATCTACAGGAAATGCAGATTCAAAGAGATTCTAGAATGATCAGAAATAACAAAAGCATCCATTGTTGACTGTTTCCACTGAATTATTAAAAGCAATAATAAGTAGAAATAACATGTAGTAATAATGAGTAGTAATAGGTAAGAAAATTTACAAATTAATTCTGGCACCCTACACTTCAGAAATCAGGCCCAATTAATGTAAAACTACAGAGGCATCCTCTCCTTACAGCAGCTTTTAAAATCCTAACTGAATAAATAGGGTATGCAGTCAAGACAGAGGCAGTCTCAGTCTGGAGTACAGAAATATTAGTCCAGTGCTGAAAAAAATGTTATAAATTCATAATGAATCGAGGAAGGAAAGGAATGCGTCAGAATACACAGTTTTTCAGGAGCGAAAAAACCCCTAATACGTTGTGAAATAGTCCTTATATCACGGCAGGGTATTAAAGAACCATTATTAAGACAGCACAAATGCTTGTTTATAAAAATTGGTGTGTGAGAAAGTAAAAATTTGTCTCATTTAACACCAGTATGAAAATAACGAGATTCCCTATCCTTGATACTCTTTAACATGACCATGGAAAAAGTAATACCTTCACTGTGTTGTTTTCAGAATGGGGTGAATTCAAGTAGGTTGAGCCAATACTTGCTGATGAACTGCCTGCTTTAGGAGTCTGAAAATAGTATGCAGGCTCCAGGAAAGGGGGAAGAGAAGTATGACTTAAGATCAGGAGTGTAGCTGTTGGCATGACAGAATAGAATAGAATATTTCAGTTGGAAGGGACCTACCATGATCATCTAGCCCAACTGCCTGACCACCTCAGGGCTGACCAAAAGTTAAAGCATGTTATTGAGGCCATTGTCCAAATGCCTCAAACACTGACAGGCTTGGGGCAACCACCACCTCTCTAGGAAGCCTATTCCAGTGTTTGACCACCCTCTCAGTCAAGAAATGCTTCCTAATGCCCAGTCTAAACCTCCCCTGGCGCAGCTTTGAACCATTCCCACGCACCCTATCACTGGATACCAGGGAGAAGAGATCAGCAGCTCCCTCCCCTCTTCCCCTCCTCAGGAAGCTGTTGAGAGCAATGAGGTCGCCCCTCAGCCTCCTTTTCTCCAAACTAGACAAGCCCAAAGTCCTCAGCCGCTCCTCACAGGACACTCCTTCCAGCCCTTTCACCAGCTTTGTTGCCCTCCTCTGGACGCATTCAAGGACCTTAACATGCTTCTTAAATTGTGGGGCCCAGAACTGCACACAGTACTCAAGGTGGGGCTGCACCAACACCAAATACAGCGGGATAATCACCTCTTTTGACCAGCTGGTTATGCTGTGTTTGATGCACCCCAGGATGCAGTTTGCCCTCTTGGCTGCCAGGGCACACTGCTGACTCATATTGAGCCTGCTGTCGACCAGCACCCACAGATCCCTTTCTGCAGGGCTGCTCTCCAGCCACTCCGCTCCCAATTTATATTTGTGCCTGCTGTTACTCTGTCCTAGGTGCAGAATCTGGCATTTGGACTTGTTAAACTTCATCCCATTAATCATTGCCCAATGGTCCAATCTATCTAGATCCCTCTGCAAAGCAACCTGTCCCTCAAGAGACTCAACAGCACCTCCCAGTTTGGTATCATCAGCAAACTTGCTAATGGTACATTCAATTCCTACATCCAGATCATTGGTTGATAAATATATTGAACAGGACTGGCCCTAGAATTGAACCCTGAGGAACACTGCTGGTGACCGGTCACCAGCCAGATGTAGCCACATTCACTACAACCCTTTGAGCCCTGCCATTCAGCCAGTTCCTTCACCCAGCATATTGAACCCACTCATCCCACAGCTGGACAACTTGTCCAGAAGCATGCTGTGAGGGGCAGTACTAAAATCCACAAAAACTACATCCAGTGCCTTCCCTTCATCCACTAGGCAGGTGAGATGAGGACATATTAAACAGGTTAGTAATCGATCAACAACCAAAAATATCAGCATGTTAGTTTAAACACCAGGAAGGAACAATTATTCATAACAGCTTGGAAAGGAAACTAAGGCAAAGGTTCAGACCAAGGTGGCCAATTGTTTTCCTTTATATACAGGATGCAAGACATGGACACTTACTAAAATGAGAAGAAATGTAAGAACTTTCATAAAGAGGGTGCAAGGGTGATAGGTTGAAGAGAAGTTCCAAGAGGACATGGCATAAAAATATATGAAGAACTAAGCCTAGAAAATGCATATAATCCTATTGACTTCATAGGCAAGACTTACAATCAGGATAACAGAAGGCCAGTGTCCTTGGAATCCTATGTGCCTGTTGCAAAAGCTGCAAAACCAACCAACCAAACACAAACTGCTCTTGAAAGTAAGAGCTTCCAAACAGGAATATCTACTTCATAGGTAGGTTTATATTCTTCATGGTTTCAAAGGCAAGCCTGATAGACCAAAACTCATTGGACTACTTAGTCAGATTCTGCTTCAGATTGAGTATATAGATAAAGCGTTCACAGAATACCTAAGGATTTGACACTTTTTGTTTCATTAAACTTAAACTTCAATTTATGAGTTCAGCTGAAGATAATTCCTGATATCCTTACATTTTAACTGTAAAGTTTAAGTGAGGGATTCATCTGACCAATCTTTTGACACCTAGAATTTAGACATCTAGCCTAAGCTAGATACTGCTGCTTAGGGAGTGAGATCTCCCTCTCTAGTCAGAAGGAGAAAAAAAAAGACGCTTCCAGAGCAAGTCTAATGCCAGCTTTCTCTGACATTATTGTGGCTAGTTAAATACTCAAGAAGAATATAAGGCTACATATAAGTAAAAACTAGCTTCTATATATCAGCACAGCATGCATATAAAACAGTGTGCCTATCCAGTCTTTCTTCCATTAGAACAGTATTCTGTATCTCCAAAAGAATTTCTTCAATGCAATCACTTCCTAAGTTGGATTATTGCATATTGTTACAATACATTGGCTCAACACTGAAATATCTGTCGTTCTAATGTGTTCCTATTTATCAGACAATGATTTACACCTTTCTGGTTATCTTAAATAATAATACATTCAATAACAAAGTATTGTCAGTGGTTCAGGTCTTTTTTTTTTTTTTTTTTTTTTTTTTTTAAGAAACCTTTACCTTTGGCATGAATCCAGTAACCTGTGACAATAACTTACCTCACTGAAAGCAGAACTGCAAATTCAGCTAGAAACAGACAGTCAGTCTCCCTTCCTGAATGCAACCTGACATTTTTCAGGTAAATCAAAAGCTAGTGCTAAAAATTTCCACAATCATTACTTTTTACATTCAAAAGTCAGCAACTTGTGTTGGCACTGAGGACAAAGCAACATTTTAAAATGTAAAGCTAAAGGATGCTATTCAGCAAAAGATGCCATGTGAACTTTGGTTTAGTGGCTGAAGAGATGCTAACTAATTACCTACATTGAACATGCAGTGCTGTTGTAGCCATACAGAGTGATATGTCAAGAGCAGTGAATCCGATTCATTTATGTTAAAATAAGCAGCTATTTCTGTTACTTGTTCTCTTCCTACACTTCCTTCCATCTGGTTGGTTTCATTTATCTGCTCTGTCTAGTTGTTTAGACTGTATCTGTTGAAGACTGAAAACTCTTCCTTATATACATCTAGTGCATAACTATGCAGGGCCCTCACCTGGGTGGAGTTCTGAGCTATCCAGCTAAAAACCCTAAAATACCAATTAAAGTGTTAAAGTGGCTTCCCCTTGTTGCAGCCTCTCTTCAGCTGGCATGTGCAACCCTTTACACCTTCCCTCTAGGGCATGGGCTGCTTTCAAAAGAACTATCTTCTCTCAGTTATAAAGGTATTCCTATTAAAGCTTTAATCTTTTCAGAAATTAAAATAACTTGAAACACAAATGTCTTGAATCAAGAAGTTCTTAAACTTTGGATCAAACCAGCCAATATGTTCAGCAGATACAGCACATGTAAAAAGCTGTGTAACTAGAAAGCCAATAGCATTTGTGAGGAACATTCAATATGATACCCCAATGGCCATGGAAATTTATAAGGTTATAAAACCAAGTCAACATAGGTGTGGAAAAGAAAATGTATGGTCATCATTTAAGCACTCATGAAGATTTTAGATTGAGCAATAGACTGCTTCTATCAGTGCTACTAAATCCAATAGACAAATTCCATTTCTACAGTGTTTCTTGTAATATTAAATTACCAGTGTCCCCCCCTCCTCATCTGAAATATCTCAACAGGAGTTGACTCATATTATCCATTTCTAAAGTAGGCCAGAGAATATATATTACCTTTGTAAAAACTGGGCTGTTGCTTTATTCTCTGAACACATACACACTTCTAAATGGAAGCTACTTTCAATTACCTAGAGCTATGGGTTCACAAAAAAAAAATGCATCTTATTAAGCCTCCACTGGAAAAAATTTACTATAATATTAAATCTATTCTTTCTGTTAATAGAGTCTTGACTCTTGGAAATTAACACGAGGGATAAACTGTATAAGCACATATGTGTATGTATTTTATGGGATTAGGTATTGTAAAAAAAAAAAAAAAAAACACCCCACACCAAAAACAAAAAAACCCACCAAAACCAAATAGATCCAACATCAGGCATAACATAATTTTTAGTGTCTGATGATAAAGTGGTTAATTACTGCTCTAACTGAATTTTTTTTGCTTGAAATCACAAAACCACTTTGATGATATAATACATAGTTTAGTAATATTAAATATCTCTTCAGAACAGAGCCTGTCTTTGATACTAGAACACAATGTGCTACCAATCAAGATAAATAAGACTGTTTTACTGTGAAGAGGAGGAAGAATTTCTTGAGTATTATCTATTGGGTACCCCATGTGTTAGTTCTGTCATCCACATAAATTCCAGAAACATCTGACACCTCCATCAGTATCTGCTGAAGAATCAAAGGAAACTGAAGAGTAAAATAACACAGACAAGGAGTGAAATGTATACTGTTCTCTTCCATCCTGTTCCAGCCTGTTAACATTTCCAATTTTCCTTTAATTCCAGGGTGACTGAAACAAAGATTAAAAATCAAGAAGGGAAGAAAATGTAATTTCTGCCTTCCAAAAACTTGCAATTTCTGAAATGCTGTTCATCACAAAAACAACTGTCCCCTCTACCTGAAGTTTGTTTTTCATGAACTCTAGCTTGTAAAAGTTTCCTTTGGAAGTAGCAAAGTATTCAGAGGTGAAAGCATTAGCACAAACTGCTTGGCTTATTTTGAAACAGTTAAAGACAATGCCAAAACAAAACATACCAACCTGCTGGGCTCTGAATATGAAGGGCATTTTATTTCTTTCTCACTGTTTTGTTGTAAGAAGAGAATAAAGAGCTGCACTGTAGTTAGCTCTTGGGAAAACCTATCCTTCGAACATTCTTCAGAGTGCAATGCCAACAGACCCACGGACACAACAGGCTGAATTCATTCCTGACACAGCGCTGTTGGCTCTTGTTCTGGCTGAATATGCTTTATAAATTCTACTATGAATTTTGCCCAGGTAAAAATTAATAAAAAGGTCTCTACTTTGTTATAGCACTGCCATCAAGATAGAGCGTACAGGTATACCCTGAATTATGACACTGCAGAAAATAGTTTCACATTTATGAAAATCTACTGAAGTTNGCATTTTGTTTCCCCACGTAATTTCATATACTTGCTTGTTAAGCTCAAACCCGGCGAAAAGCAAATACATTCCAACAAGAAGATTCAGTGAAACAAGTATGCAAGCTAAGTGGAGGCATATTGGCTCTGAAGCTTTGGGAAGACCTATCGAATCAATCTTTAATATCAAATACTCCAGCTGGGGAGACATTACACAGTAAAAATGCTTCCATCTATTTGGGAAGAAAGATATGAGATTATGAGAGATTAAAAGGGACCAAAAAGGGATTTGTTTTTTAATACAAATAACAAGGAGTTCATAATATTTAGAGTATTACATCAATAGGCACTTCTATACAGAAATAAAAGGAAAATGTTTTGTTAAAAACTCGGAGTATTTAAATAGAACATCTAAAATAAAATATTCACATTTTCATTTTTTTAAAATGGAATTTTCGAAACAATAGATGCAACAAAAGAGTCTAAAAATGTGGGAAATAATCCAATAAAGGATACAGCCACTTCAGACACATTTCCTTCACTAATCATTGCCCCAGCTACGGAATATACCCCACTAAACATAGTATTAAGCTGATCTTTATTGGAACACTAAACACAGCCAGCTAAATCCAGCTGGCTGTTCATGGTAACCTGTCTCATTTGGAGAACCAGACTTAAAAAAAAAATACAAATGGATGTGAGCACTGGAATCCTAAGAGGACGACAATGCATGACATGGAAAGACTGAGTGCACTGGGCTTTCTATAGCCTAGACAGGAAAGAATGAGAGAAGACAAGAGTCTTCAAATTTATGAAAAGAAATTAACAAATCTCCATGTCCTGCTTAGACAGACAGGAAAGAATGTGTTTCAAACGCAAGAAGGAGGAGGGGGTGTCTTTAAAATCAGGCTATAAGAATAGGGAAGTACAAGGCAATACTGCCCAGCAAGGTTGTGATTCTCCATAGCCACAGGTTTTTACAGAGCAGACCAAACAGATTTCTGTCACAAATTCTGTAAGAACAGCTCATCTTGCCCTAGAGAAAAGAAATAGGCTACATGATTTCTTGATGTCTTTTCTAGACATATTTTGTCTAAGACCACACAACACAGGGAATCTTACCAACTTTTACTACACTTTTGCATAACTTTCATAAGCCAGGGTCTACCAGATTCTGCCAATGTAGGGCCTGAGATGAGACTGGCATTAAGGTTATATTAAACTATCCAAAACGTTGAATAAATTACTTAACTCTCCACTTCCAGTCCCCCTGTAAGGGACATGAACACTGAAATCCTCCCGGTAACCTCTGAAGCATAGGTTAGACTACAGCATTCTTTGAACATCGAAAATACAACATATGCTGTCAAGGCAATGCCCCCATGCGGTAAATATTTACTCTTTCCTTTTGATTCAGGCAGTTGTGAAACAAGAAAACCAGCCAGACCAAAACCTAGCCTCTCCTTAGATCCTTAAGAAAATATAAACACTTCTAGTTGCTCTTCATTATGTTAATTTTGTAAAGCAGTTTCTTTACAGGGGGAGCTTAGGAGTTCAGTGTAGCCCCATGTTTTATGCACTTAAGATGGCACCAAATGTACTAGCTCTGTGCCATGTTCCATCTCCTGTCTCTACCAATATCACCTTTTATTAGGACAAAAAAGTGTCTAAACTATGACTAATGCTATCCTCACATACGGTAAGCATCCCACAGAAAAAATTCTGTTTGAGTCTGTTATTAGAATATTAGTTTTCCCATCAGAATGGCATCTTACTTATCAGTCCAGTTAGAAGAAATTTTCTAATCCTACTTATTCGGTCCTCCCTCTCTCCCATCCTCTGCAAACCTTTCTTCAGTACCACAGTGTACAGTAGTGGGATTCAAGTTTGTTGTTAGACTAATCTTCGTAATGACTTTGGAATTTATTTAATCCACCTAGAAACGTATGAACATTTGTGCATAACAAAAATCACACATAGAGCGCAGTACTGTTGTTTCATTGAGAATATAAAAATTTGAGCTAGTTTAATTACAACCAGATTTGATTAAGGCATGTGTATTGAAATTTTTGATGCAGTCAAACTCAGGATCATTTAATTCAGGTCAAGTGGAATGTATCTACAATGAAGGGGAAATACGAGTCACTGTATTGCAGCACTGGGCAACATAAGCTATTAATATGGCAGCTGAAGAGCTGAGAATATTTAAGAGACTTAAGGTTGGTTCAATGGATGTTCACATTTGGAATCAGTACCACTGAATCCAGGACCTTACATGCCCTTCCCCTCCTCCTCCTCTGATATTCTAGATGTAATTTAGGTTTTTGCAGCCTCCTCACTGTAATTCTATGTATACTTCCACTGAGGACACTATGTCAGAGTAGATACAGTATCATTTCTTCTGCAGAGCAGATTCCAGGGCAAGATTTTAAAATGCAGACCATTATAATCTCTTGGGATCCCAAGAAATTTCATCCCAATTTTTTTTTTAATCTATGCTAAACGTAAAATGTCTGCTAATTTCAATGAGAACCACACTATAAAGACTTCATTGAGGGCTGATCAAAGTCCTCCAAAGACTTTTACAGAAGCCAAATAGTCTGACTCATGTAACGGTCCCACTGTAGCAAATACAATTACTTAAATGTATTAAGTTGTATATGTGCATAATGACTTGCAGGATTGCATATGCTTCTACTAGTACACACAGAAAGTATCAGCTATTATGATAAGATTAAAAATTTAAGTATGTATAAGTATTTTTCATCTTAAGCCTTTGTCACATGTTGCTCAAAAAAAATTGTTCAGCATATTTCCTAGAAGTAATGAATAAAGTAATGCATGTTTTCAACAATGAATTGATTTAGAAAATTTGAGCATTTATGACTATAAAGAATATTTTTTTTTAAAACAAATCAATAATGGCTATGACTTCAGATTATTCTGAAGCTAAAATGACAGAGAACTGGAAAGCAGAAATCTGGCTTGAAAACTACTTTTTCAGAAGAAAAGTTCCTTCAAACGTTCAGAAAAAACTGGTTTTGACTTCATAAGACTGAAAATTGTTCTCCCACTGAATTCTTATAGCACGTAGCTAAGAAGGCCAAATAGCACATGTAGCTAAGTGAAACAGCAAGCTAAAAAAGTATCATAAAGCAAGCATGTGCAAAACAGAGTTCAATAAAGCCTTAGTCTTAGCCAGGGAGTATTATCATTACTTCTGTGCTATTTCGTCTATGTTAGTGTCATCACTCTCCTTTGGACTGAGAAAGAATGTTTCAAGATTTTAATTCAAACCATTTACATCAAGAAGTCTTATGGGAAGTTTTAGTTTACTGCTCCTTATAATAACATTTTCTCCCAAAAAACACTCTTTAAGTCCAAAGACTTTTCACTTTTCTAAGGTAGATTGCACAATTTTTTTTTTTAAGCAAAGAGGGACAAAGCAAAAATATGTTTTCATATCCATGCATGCCATTCCCACATTAGCTTCTCATACGCCTTGTGAACATCTCAGAACAGTGCACAGTGTTTTTCCTCACCTGCACTCCGAGAGCTATGTTTAATATGAAATTTATCATTCTCTGTCTGATCTGCTTCAACCAGAATGACAGCCAAGAACCACGGAATGCCGGTGCAAAGCACAACAAAATAAATGTAAGACGCAGCTGTACATGCCCAGCCATGGCCTTCCCGCACCTGCAAGGCAGTAATGAAGAGATAGCAGTTTTCCAGAGTTTTGTCCTCCTCAGCAACAGAATGTGACTCCAACTGTGAATCATAACTTCTCTCTGTTCAACTACAAGGGTGTCTTAAGTATAGAAGTCTACACAGATGCCACAGAGGACATTCATCCAGGATGAATGGTATTTTACATCTCTCTAGCAATATAACTAGGTTTTGATTTACAGGAAAATTAGGTCCCAATCACACTTCACATCAAGGAGTCAAACAAATGTAACATGAATATAATGCGCAGGGCCCTAGCTGCATTAAAAGCATTATTTCATCATAAAGCCTTGAAGCTGATACCAGAGACTAAGGGAAGTTTTCCTCCCACTGCCAAATTGACCAGTAAGAGTGACAAATTGAAAAGAAAATCCTACCTTATATCATCTGCCTTCTCTCAGCTGAAAATAAATTACAGCTTAAATGCCATGCTAGAGTGGCTAATAATGCAGGACATTTCTACCAGCTTCTATGCAGAGAACGGGAGATAGAGACACCTTATCCCCCTACAGTTTATAAATACACTGTAAAAGATTCCGTGAAAGTGTAATTAAGAGGTTATTTTTGTCTTAATTCTCTGGATATGCACACGATAGATGATGCTGCAGTTTTTTAAAAACATTAAAAAAATGTGTGGATCTACAAAGACAGTTAAGGATTTACTTCATACTGCTTCTTGCAAAGCACAAACATCAATCAACATTACAGTATCCTTCATACTGTAGGCACTTTTAAAGGGAAGAGAAGACATACACTCTGCTTATTGTTTTCACTCTAAACATACATAAATAAATACATAAATAATCTGTCAAATAACCACATGGCTAAGAGAGGAATAATTTTTTATGCACAAAGCACCATATTAGGGCCAAGAATATATATGTACATGCACACAGATACATATTTACTGTTTCAACTGGTTGCACAAACTTGACAAGGATATGATATCAGGTTAAAATAAATACAGTACATTTTGTTCATTGTTACCTCAACCCAATTCGAACCTTGCAGACCCACAACAGAGAACAATGCAGAGAGATTGATATTTAAATATCTAAATAAATTTTAAAAAAAATCACTTTGCTGAAATTGACTGGAATTCAACCAAGAACTGTACATTTCTTAACAGTTGCTTAAGATTCCATTTTGGAAGATGATAATGAGGGTTGTATTGGGTGCATGTGCCTGCACTGCAGTGACTGTTGAAGGATTCAGTCTGTCTCTTTGGAGAATCATAGAATCATTAAGGTTGGAAAAGACCTCTAAGATCATCAAGTCCAACCATCAACTAACACCACCATGACTCCTAAACTAGGCCCTGGAGTGCCACGTCTACACCTTTTTTGAACGCCTCCAGGGTTGACGACTCCACCACCTCTCTGGGCAGCCTGTTCCAATGCCTAACCACTCTTTCAGTAAAGAAATTCTTCCTAATGTCCAATCTAAACCTCCCCTGACGCAACTTGAAGCCATTTCCTCTCGTCCTATCGCTAGTTTCTTGGGAGAAGAGTCCAGCACCCGCTTCCCTACAACCTCCCTTCAGGTAGTTGTAGAGAGCGATAAGGTCTCCCCTCAGCCTCCTCTTCTCCAGACTAAACAACCCCAGTTCTCTCAGCCGCTCCTCATAAGACTTGTTTTCTAGACCCTTCACCAGCCTCGTTGCCCTTCTCTGGACACGCTCCAGCACCTCAGTGTCCTTCTTGTACTGAGGGGCCCAAAACTGAACACAGTACTCGAGGTGCGGCCTCACCAGTGCCGAGTACAGGGGCACGATCACTTCCCTACTCCTGCTGGTCACACTATTCCTAATACAAGCCGGGATGCCATCGGTCTTCTTGGCCACCTGGGCACGCTGCCGGCTCATGTTCAGCCGGCTGTCAACCAGCACCCCCAGGTCCTTTTCTGCCAGGCAGCTCTCCAGCCACTCTTCCCCAAGCCTGTAGCGTTGCATGGGGTTGTTGTGACCAAAGTGCAGGACCTGGCACTTGGCCTTGTTAAACCTCATACAATTGGCCTCGGCCCATCGATCCAGCCTGTCCAGATCCCTCTGCAGGGCCTTCCTTCCCTCGAGCAGATCGACACTCCCGCCCAGCTTGGTGTCATCTGCAAACTTGTTGAGGGTGCACTCAATCCCCTCATCCAGATCATTGATGAAGACATTGAACAAAACCATCCCCAGAACCGAGCCCTGGGAAACAACGCTCGTGACCGGCCGCCAACTGGATTTCACATTAATCAGAAGATTAAAGACAAATAAACACAGTACTATTTTTGCTCTGATATTTTTAAAGTTACCAAATTTTTGTTATGCAAAAGACCTCACACTCTCCCTCTTCCCACCCCCACCACACACAAAGGTCCAGAGTTATTGTATAATTTGCACAGCACCAAATCCTGAGACTTTTAAGCTAATGGCCAAACTCTCACTAATTTGCACAGGGACAAAATTTGGTCCATTAACAAACTACAACCGTAAACAAATAAAATCAACGTGTCCTCAAAGCCAGAAACAGGACTTAGCTAACAAACCTCTTGGAGAAGATGAGTCAGTGGCAAATACTGCCATACCAATGTAAGGATCTTGAATGCCCCACAACTTGTTATTTTTCATTTCAGCAGGCAGCCATCTGTAGAAACTAAATTGGATTGTCTCAGCCTGCTAAGTAAACAAACAAAAAGTTTTAAAGCAATAATGCCAAAATCGCCCTATATCCTTCAGGTCTGGCAATTCAGAAGATGATCCTCTCCTGTAGCCAAGTGCTACTCAGCACCAGCTGCGACCAGAACATCTTTGACAGCAGGTCACTTGTGGCAGATAGCCCAGCCCCAGCCAACGTTAAAGCAGCTCTCAATTGCTTTTAACCTAGTATCAGTAGGGGCACAGGTTCCAAACATACATTGCCCTTGACCCCCTAAGGAAAGCTAGGATGTCAACTGACAGCACATCAACAACTTGACAGTAACAGTCTGTGTTCTTGTTCTACTACCACAGAAAATGTGAAGTGGCTCAACCACAGTGATAGTGACATTGCATTTACCCAGAGGTCAGAGTTATCATGGACTAATTGACACAGTATACGTTTATCTATTGTATTGAAAGCTAAGGTGCATTCATGTGCACATAAGTCTTAAATCCTGGGGGGGTGGAATTTAGAGAAAGTTCTTATCAACCCATTTCCTATCAGTCTCAAAATCAGAGTATCTGCTCTTTATCCAACTTGGCCCATATGTAGAGATCGCAGCCTTGTAGAAAAGAAGTGACTCACAAGCAAAGGGAAGCTGACTACCTCCAAAGGTAACACAATATAAACAAAATACTCTGAAAAACCCAGTCCCGCCACAGCAAGACTGAATGAAACAAACTTCAACCCATCCTGTTTTTCTTTGCCCAACCTGTAGATTGCATATTGCTAAAGGGTATCTGCTGTTTAAAACTTCTTAGAGTTACTAGGCACAAGAACGAAGAGTTACAGCAGTGTCTGAACCCTTATTTGAAAGCTCTTGCTTTTGTAAGTACTTAGTGCTGACAAGTCTGTTGGCTGCTTAGGGTGACCTTAGTGGATATATTTCTGGATAGTATAAAGGTGATTCAGTGCTTTTCTACAGGAAACAATGAGTCAGTAAAGATCCTAAAATGGCATAAAGTAAGGAAATTGGAATACTGAAAGAATTATTCATTAAAAGCAGCACCGGATCCTATCGTGATCATCAGACACCTACATGTCATAACAGTCTACAGTAAATTTCTTAAAGTTAGAACAAGCAGATGCCTATAAAACAATAAAAAGCTATAAAGACCAGCAGACTGAATTACCTGATATATCTGTCTTAAAAATAATAAATTTTTTGCATAGATTTCATTGCACAAACTATTACAGAACAAATAATCTCTACCATCATGTTGTGCCAGCATGCAGAGCAGTTTGAGGAGAACAAACAGAAGCTTGTTTCACAAAGATATGTTTTGCCTTATCTTGGTTGCATTTATATAATTTTTAAGGCATATTCTTCATATCTGAGTATGTTCTGTTGTCATATTAGCCATGTAGAAGGGAAGTAAATATGGAACAATTCTTACAGCTTTCTCTTCCAACTCTTCATCCTTTTACAGTACACAAAAAAAAATCCAGTTCTTGGAAAAAATTTGCAAGCCTCTTTGAATAAATTATACTGCCTCTTCCAATATTCTTTGGGAAACAACACTTTTTGTTAGACATTTCACATTGTACTGGGTTTATAATTATTTATCCCGTGTGCATTCAGAATGTGAACTAATAAAATGTCTATTTTAGCCCATCAGATATCATAGGGTGCTTGCTCTACTGAAGAAATTAAATGCAGTTGAGCTGAAAGCCTGACGGTTGATTAGGCTCTCATTCTGCAATTCATTGAAACAAACAGAATCAGAAGGAAAGTATAAACAAATTAATTTTACTTCTAAGACCAACAAGTCTATACTGATAAAGCAGAAAAGCTATAGTAATATTAATAGCCTAATTAAGCTATAGTTGCAAAGTCTGATATTATTTTAAATTATTTGAAGGTATAACAAGCCTGGAATGGAGGCTGTAATTTTGACAAGCTTTGATACCAGTCATTTTCATTAATTATTCAATAGCAAGCTTCATTAGGCTTTCTGCAAAGTTGACCACTGTGTGTTTCTTTTTTTCTAATTTTAAGAACATCCTGGAAGAAAAAAAATTAAGGGAAAAAGAAAATAGTGATTTGCACTAAATCACATTTTGCTTTTTTGGAGTGAGATAGCTATGCTGTATCACTCTCTTTCTACCTTTTGTGATGAATTGATCCTGCATTTAAAGTCATTAAACTTTGTCACTAATTTTCAATAAGCTTAGGATAGAACCTTAATTCCCAAAGCAACAAACCCTGAAGCTCTTCACAGTCAAGAATGAAATTTGCAAGGATGGGACTGGCCTTTCACAGCAGGAAGCTTTTAAATTCTTTACCAGAGAAGAACCACAAGCCTTACTGCATTCAGAACAAGATAGAAGATACATTTCAATAAAACCAAGCAAAAAAGAAAACTAGGAAACAGAAAGGCAAGAAAAATGATGGGCACACAGAAAAAAGGGAGACAAAAAGAGATTGACAAATGAAAGAAGGGGAAAAAACAAAACCTTAAGTGGCATGTGAAAAGCAGAGAGAACTACACTACAGGATCAGCATGTACTTAGGCATTGTTGCTTTGAGTACTTCGAAACAAAGCTGACCAGTTCATTGAATTTTCATAGAATCACTGAATGGCTGAGGTAGAAAGTGACCCCTGGAAGTCATCTTGTCACCCACTTGCTCAAGCAGGGTCACCTAGAAAAGGTTGCCCAGGACCATGTCCAGACAGCTTTTTAATATCTCCAAAGATGGAGACTCCACAACCTCTCTGGGAAACCTGTGCCAGTTCTCAGTCACCCACTGTCTTTCCAAATGAAATGTTTCTTCCAAAATTAAAATGGAGGGGAGTCTTCCTTAATGGAGTAGAATCTTCCTTAATGAAAGTATTGTTGAAATTGCTTCATGTGAATGAACAAGAAATATTTCTTTTCAAAAGAAACAATTTTCAAAAAAAGACATGTTTGGAAACATTGCCACTGTAATCACATTATTTTGTATTTATATGAAAACTGATATCATAATTATGTCCTGAAATATTACTGTAAAGTCAGAAATTACACTAAAAATAGCTCTGACTGTCATTGAATCATAGAATGTCCATGACTGTTGGGGTAATGACTATGAATTTTCAACTAATATTACGTGAACAAAGAAAATGGTTAAAATGTTAAATATTAACATTTTTCATGAAAACGCCACTGGCAAAGAAGAAAAGAAGTTCACAGGAAACATTCTGATCACCTCTACAGCAAATCAAGGAATCACTCTCTTTACAACTCAGGCCCATGTTGTTCATTTTCAGCCTGAAATGCACCTCTTCTCCAAGAAGGGTACTATTGCTCTCATTCTACAACAAGAACTTTTCAAGGGGTGACAGTTGCCATGTATTCAGTTTGGGTTTGTTTCCTTATTTCTTCATGGTCATAGAGTCACTTCCACCATTTGAGCCCTCCTTAATCTCTCATCTGCTTCACCATATTGGAAATAGTCTAATTCAATTGCTTTAGTCTCTTCATAGGACAGCCTCCATAAAGAACATCTATGGAGGTTTGGCTTTATCCTACAGCCTCTGGAAATTTTGCAAACTACTAGAAGACTAGAGGAGGGTCTCTTATCCCCACAGCTATAGAAAATATTTCAGTTCTTGTTGATATTATCCTTTAGGTTAGCACACTGAATATATTAGCTTACATTAATTAGAATCCAAAACAGTAAGTGACAAACTTGTAATCAGCTCTATTAGTATTTATGGAAAACCACAAAATTGTAAGCAATTGTTAAAAACTAAGCATACTTATCACATTGCTATTTCAGAGTCTATCCTTTTCAGCTTTGTTGGCTCTTATCACATCTGAGTTCTTCCTAAGGAATATATGCTGATCTTTGTACAAGATGGGTGTCAGAGGCATGAATTACAAGATTAGTCAAACTGCACAATTATCTGGCCAGAAGACGATGGGAGATAAATGCCACTTCCTCAATGCAACTGTTGGTGAAATTGCTTGATGCAAATGAACAAATTAAAGCAAGCTCCTAAGAAAGTTCATTTTCAGGCAATTCTGCAAATTACTGCTGATGACTATGTAAGTTGCTCCTGGCTGCAGAGTTAGTTAATAGCAATGCACATGATAAACTAGGCATGGTACCACAAGACACCAAAGTTCAAACAAGGCTATGTGGCAAGAAGACATACAGTTCTTTTACCTCTTTCTCGTTTACGTACCAATAGCTTTAATTTTAGGGCAACGTTACATTTTTGTTAGATGGTTAGGTGCTAGTATGAAATAGTTGCATTCAGAAAATAAATTGTATGGATCTCTTACTGAATCCTTTTGACTGAAACAAATGAATACATTTCTTACTGTCATTCACCTCAAAATTTAGAGAAAAGAGCAGTGTGAAAACCTAGACCTCTCCATACAAAAGTCTCTGTAAAGGAAAAGATTAAATCTCTGGCTGATGTTAATAGGCCTAACTGTCACTCTGTTATAGAAGCATAGAATCATAGAACCATTAAGGTTGGAAAAGACCTCTAAGATCATCAAGTCCAACCATCAACTACTAACACCACCATGACTCCTAAACCAGGCCCTGGAGTGCCACGTCTACACCTTTTTTGAACGCCTCCAGGGTTGACGACTCCACCACCTCTCTGGGCAGTCTGTTCCAATGCCTAACCAGTCTTTCGGTAAAGAAATTCTTCCTGATGTCCAGTCTAAACCTCCCCTGACGCAACTTGAGGCCATTTCCTCTTGTCCTATCGCTAGTTTCTTGGGAGAAGAGTCCAACACCCGCTTCACTACAACCTCCCTTCAGGTAGTTGTAGAGAGCAATAAGGTCTCCCCTCAGCCTCCTCTTCTCCAGACTAAACAACCCCAGTTCTCTCAGGCGCTCCTCATAAGACTTGTGCTCTAGACCCTTCACCAGCTTTGTTGCCCTTCTCTGGACACGCTCCAGCACCTCAATGCCCTTCTTGCACTGAGGGGCCCAAAACTGAACACTGTATTCCAGGTGCGGCCTCACCAGTGCTGAGTAGAGGGGCACGATCACTTCCCTACTCCTGCTGGTCACACTATTCCTAATACAAGCCAGGATGCCATTGGCCTTCTTGGCCACCTGGGCACACTGCCGGCTCATGTTCAGCCGGCTGTCAACCAGCACCCCCAGGTCCTTTTCCGCCGGGCAGCTTTCCAGCCACTCTTCCCCAAGCCTGTAGCGTTGCATGGGGTTGTTGTGACCAAAGTGCAGGACCCTGCACTTGGCCTTGTTAAACCTCAACTGTTACACCAGTTTTACGCAGATTTCACAAAACTAATACGCAACTCCACACCACAAATATGTAGATTTAAATATAAGTTTTAAGATGATACTGCTAAAACACTGAACTATTCTTCTCACAAACTGTCTATGGCCAACAGCAAATTTGTGAAATAAACCTTCAGCATGGTATAGGTGCTATGTTGATTACTCATGTAATCCATCAGCAAGCAGAAACAAGGCTACACTGATATCATGAAGATAGCTAAGCATGCATTTAAGGTTTTAAATCTAACACTCAATCTGTCCTGCCTTTTTAAAAATAGTCATATAAGCTCAGGGCCAAATACCATTCATCTGAGCCCTTAAAAGCAGTCCCTTTTCTCCCCATAGCTTTGGTTTGCATGTGGTCTCACTTTTCACATAACATCATGTCTATGCCACTCGGGAACCATTTAATAAGATGATTGGTTTTATTTGTTAGAAAATACTGGATTATGCAGATTTTTAAGGAAATTTTTTTGCAATTTACTGAAGGCTAAAGTGAGTGAATGACAATGGCTTTTGCCACCAGGAAGGGAAAAACTACAATGGGTGAAACAGGAGCTCATCAAGGAGTTGGGACTGAAAGATAAGACATCTTCCACCAGTAAAAGCTACCCGCCCATCCCATCCCTCAGCACTTGCAGGAATAGGTCAGGCCCAATCTTTCCCCTTGTCCTTCTGCTTCTCTCAGGATAGCCAGGAAAAAAGTATTTAACAAGTCTTGGGCTACCTTAGAGCAATCCCCCTTGAACGGTGGAGTTCAAATCCTCACTGGCTATCCCCTCTCACTCTTATGTTGAACATCTCAGCCTGATGTAGTATTAGAAATATTTTAACACCTTGAAAATATTCAAAGCATATGAAAAATATTTTTTGTCTGCTTTCATTTACTAGTGGTCCTGCATCCTTCATCTCACTTATTTCATTGCTTGTTTAATTTAACACAGCGAAACTCATCTTACAGGTTGGAATACACCAGCCATTTCAAACAAACATTCAGTTACATAAACTAAGAATTGTACTCTCACAAGTCTTCCATTTAATATTAAGCATTTGCATGTTTATTAATTCAAAATTCTTATTCTATTTCAAATGCATAAGTTTGTGGAGGAAAAAGTTGTTTCCAACTATGATAAGGGATAGCTTCTCCACTGATAATAAAGTAGATTTAAGAAAAAAGCTTAATATTTTTTCCACTATTTCTCTGCTTCTCAAATTCAGACTGTCAAAAAATTATTTCACCACATGCAAAATCCCACTTACGTTACAGTCACCATCTTACTTCGTTGTACTGCTTATCTGCTGCTAAAAGAAAGGTTTGTTTAACCTAATCCTCACATGTTTGAATCATAACAAAATATCAAGCCTCAAACCAGTCAGTTGAAAACCTGGAATAATTTATAATTGGAAAAGCTTCTCTGCATACATAATTTTCTCCTCAGAGATCAAGGAACAGCAGGCAGAAAACCAGCCTTGTTTCTAACAAATTATGCCCAAACTAACAGAACTCAAACGATCTCTCTACAGAGCATGTAGGCAGCTATGTTGGTTCCCTTATAAACACTTCTGGAGTGGACTAGACAGAAGATTTTGTAACAAGGAACCTAACATTTCCTAAAACATTGGAGCATGTTTTTGCAAAACCAAATAAAAATTGTGTAAAGATATCAACAGAAACACTATATGTTAAAACAAGGTTATATTCAATTGTTGTGTCATTTTCTAAGAATAACTAACTGTGACAAAGAAGTCATCCAAAATAACAGAAGTTGAAAATGGTAGCAGAAATCAACTGGGAAGTGTGATTAGGCAGTTACAGGAGATTTGCCCATAAAATTGGAATTTAAATAAAGGGTTTTCCTTTAAGGAGGAAAAAAAAACAACCAAAACACCACCAAAAATGAAACAGACCAACTTTATAAAGCTACCACAACATATTTATATAAGCAGGTTTATTAAAATTATGTTTAACATTTCCCAAATATCTATCATCCTAGATAAATGTTCTCCTTGATCTGTTAAAATTCATAGAGGCTCCAGAGAAGACCGAGTTCCCAATTTGTTCTAAGCACACAGTGAAAGAAAGTCCTTCTCTAAGGAGACTATTGTCTGCAGGACAGAGGGCAGGATATGGATGAGGATCCTCACCCCACCTCACTTACATATATTAAGGAAAAGAGATGTACTGCCAAATCAAGTGACTTAATAAAATGTGACAGCTGTGGTGATATTAGGAAATATTACCTCATTGAAAGGGTTGTCAGGGATTGGAACAGGCTGCCCTAGGAAGTGGTTGAGTCACCATCCCTGGAAGTATTTAAAAGACCTGTAGATGTGGTGCTTAGGGACATGGTTTAGTGGTGAACTGGCAGTGTTAGGTTTACTGTTGGACTCTATGACCTTAAAGGTCTTTTCCAACCTATACGATTCTGTGATTCTGTCCCGAGACATTGACTCCAGTGTCTGGAGTTTGGTTTAAGAAGCCCCTGATATTCCTGTGCCTGAGCACTCGTTCCTCCCATTGCATTTCAGTTCCCTCTTCTTAGCTGCAGTGATGTAGCTGTTTCTGAAGCCACACTGTCAATCAGATGATTGAAATGATCCAGACTAAACATAACCTGGTTTGTGTTTGGAAAAGGTCTGAAAGGTCTTTATAGCTTTAATGGTAGTGGAAGGGGAAGAAAAAGTAGGAGAGGGAACTTCAAGCCTTGACTGGAAATGTTACCTATCAAAATTTTAACTGGCCAATTCATAGCTAGAATATTTCTGCATCTCACAGTTGTATTACAGTTCCCCTCCAGCCCTAAGTCTTTCTGTAAAACAGAGGGAGGATAACTAATTCAACTAATCATCACTTCTCTATTCTGAACAGCCTAATCTGGTCTGACACAGCTACAACGGATGTCCTTAGACAAGTGTCAGTCTAGTCAATCCCACTTTTAGTATTCTTTCTGATACCAATATCATTTTCATACCTCTGACTAAGGGCTACAGTAATGTCACACACTTTAAGCATAAAACGTGCTAGAGAGATACCTATATTTTAGGTCAACAATCAGTTCTGCAGATCTCTTAGGGCAGAACTGACATTACCCAGAAGTTTTGGGTGTCGATCAGCAAGAAGGGCAGGTCCCAATGGAATTCTAAAAATGCAAAATAAGAACACAGAAAAAACCCTGATTCTACAATATTAGCAGTTATGTCACTGGGAAGGGAGAATTTTTACATTCTTCATCCAAAACGCATGAACTCAGAAAAATTATTCAACTGCTAACTTCTAGCAAACTTGTTTAACTGAAATTCTTATAAGCCTCCTTTTCTAACCTAGGGATGATTTCATAGCCTCCTGCTTCATTGGGTTTAAGATTCCCTTGGTTGTAAAGATTTCTCTAAGCTGCTTCCCTTCATGCGCAGTAGATTGCAGAGGAATAATTTCTCTGCAGTATTTTCTTAGTGAAAAGGTCCGCAAATTGATTTTTCACCCTTCGCCTTCCCTTTCAAGATACAAATTCAAAATAAACAAGCCAGACTGTCACTGAGCATATGTACGTCTTGTTCCTCAGGTGACTCTATAACAAGGCAACATAAATAAAGTATTAGACTTGCATTAATAATAAAACCTACTTGAAGAGCTCACAGAAGTGCTGGGGGGTTTCATAAAATTTTGAAGAAAAACCCCCAAAAATTTAAAAAAGAACACACTTTACTAAACTGGGAAACCTGAAAAGATCGAAAGTATTTCCTCCCTCTTAAACTGAAGGAAGGAGTTAGATCTCTTGTTCTATGGGAATCCCAAACAACAAAACATTTCACTATGATATTCTTAGCACTGTAATATTTTTACAAATCTACTTGTGCTACGTATACTCTGTACTTAAAATACTTCATCCTGCCACTATACCATAGGAAAGAGTGCAATCTCAGAGGAAACCAGGACTCAAACTATTAAAACGTTTCATACATTTGAAGAAATTTTTTAAATGACACCTTGAAACGAGGCCCACAGGTAGAAACCATTCCCTCAAGAAACAGTACCTATAACTGTCAGTTGCATTCTGCTGAACTTCCTAACTGCAGCCTGGAGAGTTGATAAAATCTGTTAACGAAATGCCTATTTTCAAGCTAAACAGCTATGACAACAAAATGCTTGGAGATATTTTCAATACACATGACATCTTTCTTCACAAATAGATCTATTTGTACTCAAAAGCAAAAAAAAATCTAGTACTGGATGACTTTGCATCAGATACTTTATTTTGAAGAAAATGAAAAAAATTTCTATGTTATTATGCATAAGATTTTCATAGTGTAAAAGACATCCCAATTTTACATAGCTCTGAGCATCATCCTAGAGAAAGCACATTGAAAATTGGCACTCGGTGCTACTGTCCACTAACCTAGCTCTCACTGTGATTTTGGACAAGTCATTCTCCCTTTTTTTCCTCTTGAAGAGTGACTGAACCTTCCTACTTGCAAAAATGAGATTGTAATAAACGAATATTTAACATCACAGAGAACTGGTGTGACTTAGTGTAGCATTTGGAAAACCATTTGTAGTTCTAGAGCACTAGCGAATGCTGAGTCCCATTCTTTTCTTCTACAGAATATGAAGTAGTAACCTGCAGTACTTCAGAAGAGAAATATGTGAGGCCACAGCTATGGGCATCCACTGTTTCAAAAATATTGTATGCCATAAATAACTGGCACTTTACATCTTTATGACCTACTTTATTTCACCTGATATTCAGAACAGTTCTTTGTCTCAAAAAGAGCATGTGTATGTAAGTTGTAGTTTGCTGAAATATCTTCCAACTGCAACAGCCTGGAAGTGGTCCAAATTTGACAACAGTTACTACTTGACAACTTAAGTTGGAACACACTAGCCATTTCAAACAAACATTCAATTACATAAGGATTGGATTCTTACAAGTTTTCTATTTAAGATTAAGCATTTGCATGTGTATTAATCTTAGATTAGAACTTAGAGCTCTATCTGAACACCAAGCTGTCAACCCTTTGACACAGAATGAAAAGCTCTTTAGTCTCTTCACTATTTGAACTACAATAGGAAAACTGAAGATTTTGCTGGGATTATTCCTTCACCCTCATCTCTTCTTTGAGATTAGAAAGTTATTTCAAAACTTGCTTATGGTTTTTTATGGGTTTTTTTTTTTTTTTTCCCAAAAATCCTCATTCCTCCATAAAGCTGACACACATTTCCTTAAGAGAATGTTGATTTTCTTTGAATGTTGATTTCACTTGAAATATCTCTCCCAGTGAAGAGTGATCCCTCTTTTGTCAGAGAAATTCTATACTAATAACATTTTACAGGTTTTTTCATTATTAATTAGGGAATTTATTGCAACTATATCATCTGTCTTATAAAAAAAGGATTCTGTAGCTTGTGGGAATACATATCCTTTCTGGCATATCCCTTCTGGCATATCCCAACCTATTCTGGACTCAAAGTACTAAAAAATCATCCCATCCAAGCCCTCCTTAAGGACACTGAGGCCTATGCATCCCTTTTTGCCAGCCAGGAAAGCAGATACCTCAGTACTAGAGACTACTTTTGTCAATAAACGTTCAGCATTTTTCATACTTCCGGCTGTACAGATTGAACTCTGCTCCCATGCCAGTATAAACAGGAGTCAAACCCCAATCTAACAACGTTGGCAAATTGCAGACCATCAGAAGAAGCTGACTCCTGGCTGCATTTACACTGGGAAATTTAAGTATGCTTGACACATTAACTTGTTGTTACAGAATTAGCCCTAGCTTGTGACACTAAGAGTTTTAATCCATGAGGAGAGTCTGAGTCCATGGAAAGATAACTGTGTTCTGGATCAGTTTAAAAAGATTGTCAGGAACGCATTTCTTATTTAGCTAGATAATTTCATAAACAAACAAACATGGAATTCCAAGACGAAAAGATTATACAGTTCTCATTTCATGGAATAGCAAAGTAAGGGAGAAATTAACATCCTGCTACTTACTTGCCTACCACCCAATTCTATTTTGACATATTTCTTGGTTATGAAAATCTTGCAAATAATCCAGATAGCAATCCAAATTCTTGCAACTGCTTTCAAAAGTTTAAGGACTCTGTACCATACTGGGAGGAGTTTCTCAAAAGGCTGTCGGAGTTTTACATTTCAAGCCTTCTGGAACAGAAATGTAATCCTTTACAGTATCTAATATTCTTTTAGTTTCGCCCCAAGGTTCTGAAGGGTGCAGCAAATACAGATGCGGAAGGGCCTTTTACGCACTTTCCTTCACTTTGTTAGTGAACTGTCTCATCTAGATTTCTCTTTTATTGACAAGCCCCAGTACTCAACCCTATACCCTATTAATAAATTCGCTGCAGTTTCTGCAATATCATTAGATGCCAGTAATTGCCCAATTTATAGCAGTAGGTACCCTAAAATACTGTGAACCTTACTGGTATCTAATTATTTACCCGAAGCCAAATTCTACCGTTAAACCCATGAAAACGTTTTTCCAGTGCTAATTTTCACTGTAAGTATTTGCTATGGCCAATAACCAAGCTGCTGATCTTCAGTTCCCCTCCCCACTATCAATTATTTTGACTCTCTAAGATATCAAAGGCTGTGATTTAGAGGCAAGGGGAGCATGTTAAATATATGCCGAAAACCTGTTTTTAAAGCATGTACTCACACCAGTACTCTACACCCAAGCATTATTTTAATCAGGTGAGAGAAACAGAAAAAGGAGGAGGTTTGTGTGACCAATTATAACTAACCAACACTATTCAGATACTGAATGAGTAATAGGTCCTATGCACTGAAAAGTTTGCAAACCAGAACTTATTCCTAGATAGTAGTAATTATTATTGAAAGGCTGCTAATTTCAAGAGAATACTGCACTCCTACACAAACTGCAAAAAAGAAAAATGATGTTAAACCAGCTACTATAGGATAAGGTATGAATTATTTACTAAGCTTAATTCATGTGCATAATTCCTCACAGTTAAGCATGCAAATCAGATCAGGTAATTTCACACAATCATACAATTACTAATTTCATATGCAATTACTTCATCGGTGTCTGTAGTTGCAGTATTTAGAAGTACAAATTTCATATATTCTTGTTTACATATTTTACAGACAGCTAATACATTTTTAGAGTCTATGTAGATACTTTATATAAAGTTTTAATACCCAATTTTTATACTTCAGATATTAATATAAGACCATATGCTCATAACAAAAGTTTTCGTCTAACTGTAGAAGAGTACTTGCAACTTCTATTTTTCCTTGGTTTGTAAGGCATAAATGGTAGTGTGTTACAAATCAGAGGGATTTTTGTTAACGTCAGATAACATATTTCAGTATTCGTTTGAGAGACGGTGGACAGCAAATACAGAGTAGCCTTTTACTTAAGTCTTAACAATTGCTACCATTAAGACTTAAGTAACAATCAAATTGCTGCTGCTACTTTTGATGGATTGCTAACAAAGTTCTCTTCTGAAATGTTTTTAGCTTCCTGTGTAGGCAGGAACTTAAGAAAACTGTATTCAATATTCAGAATTTCTGCCAATGGTTATATTTATTCAACAGTCTCTTCTTATTTGCAGTTTCTATGACTACTGGAGCAGCACTAATTTCTTCAAATTGAAAGGAAATAGAATCCAATTTGTATATTTCAACAAGAACATGCACAATTTTCTTTGAAAGCTATTCCAGCACAAAGAGCACATATATATCTCTCTCTCCATTTTAATACAAAAACACAGGCATATATATTCAAAGATTTAACAAAGCAGAGAAAAGCACAATCAATTTTAACTACATATTTTTAATGTAATATTAGGAAATTTTAGCCAGTATTGAAAGAATTTTACTTTTACCTTTTCCAAAAGTTCACTACAAGCCATCTGAATTTTTTTTAGTTAAAAATTTTGATTTTTTTATTTAGTACAATAAAAAGAATAGCATAAATACTGTGTTTCTTTCCCAAAGACTTTCCTATGCATCCTATATGCTTTCAGCTTACAAAGCTTAGAATAATTTTTTTCCTGTATCACTTACACCTGTTATTTAATTTGAATTCCCTGAATCTAACACAAGGAAGCACTAATATATATGCAGATGTTGAGAGATTATGACCCATTGCATTGATTTCAATGGTACTAGTCATACATTTGTGTAATGTCTTTTCTAGTTACTCCAGTTCCTTTAAATATACTGTGGTCTTAGCCAAAAGAAGTCGAACAACACCAGAAAAGCACACTGCCAGAATAAGCAAAATTCATCATACGTACTGAAGGTATTTCTAATTGAAGAAACTAGTTATTTTTTTATGCTGTTTCTATATTTTTACTTGGGTTTAATCTATCAGCTTTTAAAAATAGTTTCATTTTACTGCATTTTATGCATGGACGTACTGGTTTCACATTCAAAAGAATCCCTCAGACAAAAAAAATTTTAGGTACAAAAAATTATCCCTTTGATAAGCCTCATTGCCATGCAACCGGGCAGCCACACAGCCCCTACCAGCCAGACAGCCAGCACACGAGGCAACTTTCAGCACTGGGCAGCCTGCACAGCTACTAGTTAGGGAACTCTGAGTTCTGGATAACCACAGATCCTCCTAGCCAATTAGCCTGACATCCTTGTTTCATGCCAGCTGGCTCACCTGTCCAGTTTTCCTTCAAATATTGATGAACTGACATAAAATACGTGTCTGTTGAATCAACATTTTTCAAGGCACTGCTGATCTGCCAGAAAAATCATAACTGGATTTAAAATTAAGTACTGGAAAATAAATTAGGATTTAATTTTCTCATTTAAATCAAAACAATGAATCCTTTTTCCTCTAATAATTTTCTCATCCTAGTTTTCCTTTGTGTCAAATTACTTCTTTTCTTTGAAAGCCCTTCAGAGGGAGCAGGAAATACAAAAAACGTCTTCTAGGGCACAGTGGAAGAATGTCCTCTAGTTTTCATTTCTTTCAGTGAACACCCTATATTAAACATCATTCTGCAACCCTGAGTCTGACATTGTACTTCCATATATATATTAAGACACACAAAAAGCTTTCCTGACTAAGACTGAAAGATATTTTCTTCTTTATCAACCCCAAAACTATCCATTTCATGCGTCAGTTGGGTAGCTATGTGGAGACAGCCTTTCTTACCTTTTGGTTGTCCTGAGGAAGGAAATGTGAAGGCCAGTTGTCTCAAGAAAATACAGTCATACCACATTTGGAATCACTGCTCGACTGAATGGAACACTTCAGGTTCAATCAGTTGTTCTGAAATTGCTCTTAACACAGGTCTGGGCAAGCTAAAAGCAAATAAAAAATTTTATTTTTAATTTTCAAGAACAGATAACAATCATCACCTTAGTTGGTAAACAAAGAAAAGGAAAACCCACATATTTTACAAGAACTTATATGTGTGCTTAAGTTAGATCACTAGGCTTCTCTTACCCTACAAAATTTAGTTAATAAGCTAACAGATACTTCACATCTTTCCTAGCTTAAGGCTGTGATATACATCCCGTCCTATGCCTTCCATTGACATTAATGGAAAACAGTTCAGACCAAAAAGCCTAAGTTTTATCTATTTTTGGTAGAATTAAAATAAAATTCCTCTGCTTTCCATTCTTCTCCCTCTCCCATCTCCCCATCATTTAGTATCCAGAAACCTGAGCAGGCTTTATGATTGTGGTCCATCTTTTTCTCTCATGTGCCATCTTCCGCTTTGGGGACGATGAGGTAAGACTGGTCTGAAATATTTTTTTCTGTGTCTGCTCTGATGGACAGAACACTTGGTGAGCTGGGAGAAACCAGTGATCTCCTCATTTTATTATGTCCATCCATCAGTCTTATTCCACCTAAGATGGAAAAGCAGTATTCAGTAAGATCTGTCCATATACAGTCTTGCCACTTCTGTAAGTGCTCAGAGAAGAAACCCTCTATAATCGACATCTGTAACCACAGTGTACTTCACTACAACCTCTACAGACACTGAAGTATTTTTTTCCTGACAAAAACAAATAAAAGCTTAAGCAATGAAATTTCCCCTTTTTACAGATTAAGTAGCAATATATTGTTATGCTGCTATGAAGAACAATCAAAATACCTAAGTTTAATATCTGCACATGATGACCAAATTAATATGGCCATTAAAATTTAAATATTAATCTTTTTCCCCATTAATTCATACAAGTCAGAGTAAAATCCACACCTTGCAAAATATTTAGCTTAAGCTTTTGAGTCTCATTCCAACAAACACGTTTACAACATAGGAGTTGTCCCATTTATTTTAGTTACACATGTTAAACATCTGTTGTTGGATTGGAAACTTGAACTTGTAACTTACTTTTGTCACTAACATTCCCTTTCACTGGTTATCAAACAGCTCTTGAATTTGGCAATTCTTTGGAGAATGAATCAGATAAAGATAATCACTTGCTTTGGGGAATAATAAGTCTGCTGAATTTGCCTGGATCACATGTAAGACGTGAACCCAGTTAACACCATTCTGATATTATGTTTCCAAGATACACACAAGCACTTCACTAGCACAGGCTTATCTCTGGCTCAAGGCCTAAATGTAATTATGGCTCTAGGGTAGAAATGGAAGAGCTTTCTTTAAGCATTGCAATGGTAACACAGGCTGCCAAATGAAAAGCAAGGTAGTAATCTTGACAGATATGAAATGCCGGAACCTATCAGGCAATAATGGCATATTGTAAGCATGTATGAGGTTTGTTTTTATAACAGCTAATGAGAGGTTTTATACAGCAAAGCCCCTCCCTCAGCAGTCAAAAAGAATAAAACTGACTTCTGATTAGAATCTGCCATCTTACTTAAAAATCTAAATAATAAGCTAATGTGAAAAGCACATATGTCATTAATTACAGTTAAAAATAACTAAGTATGTAATTTGTTTTTGAGATGCATCTATTTAAGGTGACGTTATGCTGTACTCTCAAAAACCTTAAAATTCTCCTCATTTCATTAAAAAAAACCAACTTAATATGGGAATTTCATAGGCAGGGAAACCTATAATTGTCCAGGAGAGGCAAAGAAGGAAAATTAAATGCAAAGAAAGAAACAGTAAAAGGAGTTGTGAAATTAATCAGTCAAATGGTTTACATTAGGATAAACAATTTTCCTCAGCGTGGACTCAAAATGGCAGATGACTTTAGCTGATACCACATACGGCTTTGCAAGTCAGCCATTATGCCACCATGTAGCTTTTACACAGCTACAGATGAGTTCTGAGTCTCAGTGAAAGACAATGGGATACAAGCTCATTGCCAATGTCACTTCAGCAAATGAGATTTAACTAAGTTACTTCAATGCTTTAACATAACATCCAACAGTCACAGTGTTCATAACATTTTTGTACACACTACTACGAATCTTAACATTAAGACAGAATTTTATTGTAGACAGTTGACTCAAGACAGCTTATTGTCAACATCTTGAAAGTGGTAGAGAGGAAAACACAAAGCATCCTCAGAATTCCAGCTTTCTAGTGTTATTCGGATTTTCTTATGAAGAAAGTCTGTTTTAATGTATTTACTTAAAAAAATCTTAGCAAAGAAAAATTGGATTAAAACTATGTTATCATCAAATCTGGCTCCAGACAAATCCATCCAGCTTATCTAGCACTACTGAAACATTTATTATTGCTCTGAACATGAGAAAAGGAATTCCTGATTTAAGGGAACTCCCAGAATAAAGTAGTACAGACAGCAGAAAGATCTGGAAAACCCAAAATACAGATTATAACCCTGCACAGTAAGTTCATAAATTGAAAGGATGTATCGATAGGGCCCATTCCCACATGACAGTATATTTCATGAGTCCAGAGAGGTTGTAATCTACTGTCTCTGAATAATTCAGTGTGCAAAACTAACTAATGAATGAGGGTAGTGGGATTATGCTGTTTTGAATTATTGGGTGGGAGAATCCATGAATTTACCCAACTGCAGTGGAGAACAATTATTGCTAGTCCATTTAGGACAAAATCTAATTCAAAATCGAAAAGTCACAAGACTTTACAGTTACTACATCTGACCTAATTTCTGTAATCTCCTGAGTTCCGCATACTGAGTCAACCTAGGCACAAGGTGGTTTCTTCCAAGTAATTGATATTTCAGCAGCTCGGTTACAATCTGTTAAAACCTTTTTATGCTGTTTGTTTTTATGCTATGATTATGCTTGCTGCTTGTACTATTGTCTATGTACTGAACTCTGTGTCCTTTATATGTTTTCAGAGATGAATGATTCAGAATTATTGACCTTCATGAGATGCAGAATAGAATGGTCACCAAATCATGCATACTACTAACTGTTTGAGGCCAACAGGTTCACTCTTTAATGAATTATTCCAGTTCCAGTGATACATAAAAAACAATGTTTGCTATTTTTCGTTAAAAAGACACCCTGCCTCAGCTACCACAGTTACAGAGTGACTGAAGTGGAGCATGTTTGATGTTTTGATGATAAAGATGAAAACTGCAGGCAGGAAAACAGAAAACAAAATGGAACTTCAGCTAAAATGCTAGCTTTCATTTCCATTTTACACTATGATTATATTACTGGCCCTGAATGTGTCTTTTCCACTTTTTCCCTCCTTTCTTTTATTTTTTGGGGGCCTGGTTGTCCAAAGAGCTATTTTTAACGAGACTTACTTGTTCTAGCTTCTCTTTCCAGGAGTCTGTTTTACAACATTAACAATAAGAAGCAAAAAGCAGTGGAGTGTTGTAATCATAATACACACAGAGTGAGACACAGATGAAGTCTGAATAATAAATCCTTGAACTGAAGGAATCCACAAGCACCTGTCCAGGTTTCTTTGCTGGCATCATTATACACTACATTTATTAATAAAAATTAACGACCAGCAAATGTCTTTTTTAAGTAACTAAGAAAATTTCAATCCTACCCAAAGACTCTCTTCATTAGGATATGATTGAGGCATCTGTAAGGTTTTGTAGGATTTCTTATTCTAAATCACAAAACATTTCATGAATCAACATCTTCTAGCCATAAGAATGAAGACAGGACCAGATTAAATATCTTTTGTCTTCCTTTGTCATGAACAAGCATATTGTAAAATACACTGCTCTTTCTAAATTAAGAATGAGCATGAGTTTTCTTATTTTTGTCCAAAATCCTACGGTTCATCTGTAATAAATGCAACAAGAACTAAGTAATTTGTATTTTCTGGCCTCCCAGAGAATTTTCCTAACATGGACCACATGTAATTAGTCATAATCAGGTAAATTTACCATTGAAAGCCATTTCTGTTTAGTTAATTTATATATTGATAGAGTAAAGTTAGCTGGTTAAACTGAGCAAAGGAATACAAGATGCTGAATTTCTGTTATTTTAAATATTGCTTGATGTTGCTCAGTGCTGAGCTACTACCCATCTTTTGCAGGCATTTCTTAGCATACCTATAAACTCAACTTCTGCTGTGATGCAGTTTGGATCCTAGATGACAACGACATTTGTCAGATTGAATCAGGTAAGAAATAATTTGATGTTTCAAAGGCCCTCTAGCCCTCTAGGTGGTAAAGAATAAACCTGCAGTAAAAACCAAGAAAAGTGGTTTTCTTGTAACACTATATAGTCAAGAAATTCCAAATTGTCCCCTTAAGAAGTTTAGCACTATCACTGAGTTCAAGAGAGGTGAAGAGTTTTAGAATAACACCTTGTCTCTGGCTCTATTACAGATGGCAGAATGGCAAACTGCCTCACCCAAAAAGGAAGCCAGGACCACTGTTAGTGACAAATTAACTGAGGACTTCCAGGAGGTTACTTAAAAGATACTAATAGTATATATACTAATCTCAATAAAAGCAGTACTTAAAAATAGAGTAGAACTTCATGGATCTAAAAAAGATGTTTGCAGCAATTCCTTGACAATTTGCTTTACTCAGAGGAATTTCTGAGGTTTACTTGATTTTGTATTCTCTACTATTAATCATGAAAGGAGGTCCATCAGACTTGTCAACATACCAGGACCAGATTATGTAATTTATAGAAAGATCATATGATTCACATGCCAGAATTGGTCTCCTCATCTCAAAACAAGTATTTTGAATGATCTCTGTTTCTACCCAATCTTTTTAAGAACACTGAGGAAAGCTCTCTATTTACGTAAGTGGGCACAGTACCAGATGTCAATGGAATCCTCTTCATTTACACCACCAGCCTCAGATAATGGCCTGCTAATTAGCAAGTTGTTAATTTTAGCAATCATACTGCATCTTACAGGTTCAGAACAAGGTTTACATGAGATTGGACAAATTCATTGAATGGAAAGCCACTGAAGATTACTGAAATTATATAAATCTGGCAAATTGCTGGACACAGGGAGAGGAGTCAGAGAATGTTTCACTACACCTTTTGCTTATTCTTACAGCCTTCACTTTTGGTCACAGATGCTCATGTATGTGAACATTCAGTCTGGCACAACAGAGTCATTCCTATTTTCTTAAATGACAGGGAGAAAAAATGAAAACATTACTCCCTTTTATCACCCCAGCAGTCATCACTGAATCTCCGATTCAGTAATCTTCAGTGTCTTACTCCCAGATCTCCCAAAATTCCAGTTTCAGTTCAATTTTTAAAAAGGTTGACACTCTCAGTCAGGGGAAAACAGATTCTAAAAGTTTTTACCATTTAAGCTTAAAGCATTTAAAGCTTGCCTTATTGCTGCTTTCCATGCTTTATTTTCAGCTGGTGACCACTCGTAATTAAAATATTCAGGCCTGTTGTGATTAAGTTAAATAACTTTACTCTCAGACTATAGCAGTTGCAAAGTATGCAGCAAGATTTTTTTAATTTCTAATTAAGTTTCTTAGTATGAGTCACATTTATAGAATCAGAAAAGAAAACACTTAAAAAGATTGCACTCGTCAGGCTCCCTCTCCCCAAAGCAGCTATGTATCTAGGGATGAAGCTACATATCTGCCCATCTCCTAAATATTTCCTTTAGTTCTCACTGGCAAGCTCAGTTGGAAAATGTCTGCAGGGAACAAAACATGGTTTTTGTCACACAAATGTTCAAGTTGCTTATTTTCAGAATCTGCAGTTCAGTAGGTTGTGCTTTTAAAATCCTTTGCTGATAGTCCATAGAAGTTTATAAGAGCATTCACTTTTTTTTTCATTTCTTGCTAATTGCTATACTTCAATTTTGTACAGAAGTGCTTCACATAATGATGCTATTGTTCAGAGTAAGGATTTAGTTTCCAGAAAAAGTTGTATTTACTGAGGAAGAGGCACATTGCCAAAACCTAGATAAAATAAAATATGAATTTCATTGTTCAGATCCATTTTTCTACACTCCAAAATATTATTATATCTGCAATTCTCAAATTATTTCAGGAAGAGTACTAACATAATAAAATACAGGAAACAATAATGAGAAGCCCTCTTGCCTCTGTATTTCTGATGAAGGAGGCAGGCTTCCAAAATTTCCTTTTCAGAAATCCAAGCCAATACTCAGATTGAATAAAATCAAGCTTGGCTCAGTGGCAGGCAGTTGCAGTCTGGGGAAAAAAGCCTTCAGTTTCCGTTCCCTTTCCCAGGACACTTTTGCTCAATAGCACAAATCCACAGGACCCAGACTGTTAGCACACAAAGCCATATGCTTTTTAATAATCTGTGGGAACTATATCAGCATTTAACTAACTGCTCTTCTCCTTTAGTCAGCTTCCTAGTCCCAGATTTCTTTAGCTTTTCCTTCATTAATATATTTAAATCTAAGAAGCTTTCCCTTGTCTATCTTGTCTGTACTTAGCAGTTTAGTAGTCTGAAGGACAGACAGCTGAATTTTTTATACCAATTTTTTCTTTTAAAAAGAGCCACCAATAAGTACATGTTTAGAAGGTGAGAATGGAATAAGCTTGTGGTGTTCATGTCAAACAAATGAGAACAAGAAAGTGCACATCCTACATTTGTTTCTATCTTTGCCACAAGAAAGAGGAACCAGCATTGTAATGCCTCATTTACCTCTGAAAGATAGCAGTAAACTTTATTACTGTGACCTTTTGTATGTTCCTTAACTTGAATTGCTGGTCATTCCCTGTTCTTCCCATTTACAGTATTGGTAATCAGCACAAGGGCATGTGAGCCAAAGAAATCCAAAATAGCCAATCAAAATACAGAATACTAATTTTTTATAATTTATATTTACAGTTCTTTAAAACTTCATAGCTCTCGACTGGCTTTATTAGACAGTAGCTTTCTTCTACATCATTTTTTAAGCAAATCACCAGCAGGAACAGTATCTAAGCTATTTTGCTGTACCACTGCCCTGCAACATCTGCATGAGCTGACATTCTGCTTGACAGGAGCACAGGTTTCCAGTACAGATCAACCACATCAATAGGACACCAAGGAGATATATTTTGCAACATGTGCTAGAAACAAATAAATAAATGACATGATTTACCTCAACCCTTATTGTTCCTCTACCATTGTGACCTTGGTGCAATCGTTAGATAATGAATTACAAGTCCTTATGTTCACTTGGTTTTGTATCTTACTATCTGGTGACATTCAAATAAATTATATTTTCCATTGTTACAATTCATCTCACAAAGATTACATACTGCCTTTGTCCTTCATTTTCCCCCACGTTGGTAAACTTTTAACATATTTGGAAACAGAGTTTATTTGCTCAGCCCTACATACCCCTAAAAACAAAACAAAAATGTCATGGTTTTGTCTACAAATAAGTGTATATAGACTGTTCTACAGTGATCTATGTAGGAAATAAGAACCTGATGTTCAGCTTCTCAGAAGTGCGTCAGAACCAATGATTCCCAAGTCAACAGAAGATGGTAAATATATATAGCTTTTGAAAAATCTATAAACCGGTTCACTTCTGAACACCCAGCTACAGTTTCAGTTATATGTCATTCTATGGATCTGATCACAGACTAGAAATAGATCAATTTTAAAGAGCTTAGGGAAAAGCATAAAAATATCTTAGAATTATTACGAGTTTCAGTTTGTGAAGAAGAAATGTGTTGGAACAGTATATGGCTAAACTGCTTTCTTGGGTAAAACAGCAAACCCATTTGTAGCATTAGCAAGGTTTAAACATAAATAATGTTACTTTGAATGATATACTGAGTTACAGTAAGCAGTGGCAAATCACAGTACTTACTCCTCCAGAACTCTCCAGATGTGCACTCCACACACCTACATTTTCTTCCATGTATCATCCTCAGTGTTCAGGCAGGCCTATGGGCTATATCCTAAGATTTCAGCAACATGTAGGTAACAGCTACAACATCAAATTTGAATATTTGCATTTCTCAGCACTGCCAGGAGCAAAATGAAAGGTTGCTGATTAGAGTAGTACAGTGAAACTACACCAAGGGAGGGCTCAAGGGACATTAACAGATGTGCAAGCAAGAATGTATAATCTGTCTCAGAAAAGGGCATGTTCCATCACTATCAACAAAATCACATGTAACCAGATGACTCCTTTACATTTCCAAAATAATACTGAACACCCTTAGGAGGAACAACCATTTAAATGACTTCCTGCTGTTATGGCTGTGAAGGAAATGCATGCTTTCTATGTCACATACAGATTCTGGGACAGAAGCATTTCTCAAGCCAAAAGAAGGGTGAAGTTATATATACTGGTTTTAAATGTATCCCAGAAACTAGGAATGGCTGAGAACACAGAAACTAGGTTCATGGCTTTCACAAAAACTTTTCCATAGCTCTATAGGTCCCTTGTACAAATTTACAGCATATAGGACAGTATTCATAGAATCACAGAATCATTTAGGTTGGAAAAGACATTTAAGATCATCAAGTCCAACCATAAACTTAACACTGCCAAGTCCACCACTAAACCATGGCCCTAAGCACCACATATACACATCTTTTAAATACCTCCAGGGATGGTGACTCAACCACTTCCCTGGGCAGCCTGCTCTAGTGCTATATAACCCTTTCAGTCAAAAATTTTTTCCTAATATCCAATCTAAACCTCCCCTGGCACAAATTGAAGCCGTTTCCTCTTGTCCTATCGCTTGTTACTTGGGAGAAGAGACCAACACCCACCTCGCTACAACCTCCTCTCAGGTAGTTGTAGAGAGCAATAAGGTCTCCCCTCAGCCTCCTCTTCTCCAGACTAAACAACCCCAGTTCCCTCAGCCGCTCCTCATAAGACTTGTTTTCTAGTCCCTTCACCAGCTTCGTTGCCCTTCTCTAGACACGCTCCAGCACCTCAATGTCCTTCTTGTAGTGAGGGGCCCAAAACTGAACACAGTACTCGAGGTGCGGCCTCACCAGTGCCGAGTACAGGGGCACGATCACTTCCCTACTCCTGCTGGTCACACTATTCCTAATACAAGCCAGGATGCTGTTGGCCTTCTTGGCCACCTGGGCACACTGCCGGCTCATGTTCAGCTGGCTGTCGACCAGCACCCCCAGGTCCTTTTCCACCGGGCAGCTCTCCAGCCACTCTTCCCCAAGCCTGTAGCGTTGCACGGGGTTGTTCTGACCCAAGCGCAGGACCCGGCACTTCGCCTTGTTGAACCTCATACAGTTGGCCTCGGCCCATCGATCCAGCCTGTCCGGATCCCTCTGCAGAGCCTTCCTACCCTCAAGCAGATCAACACTCCCACCCAACTTGGTGTCATCTGCAAACTTACTGAGGGTGCACTCGATCCCCGCATCCAGATCATTGATAAAAATATATTAAACAGAACTGGCCCCAATACCAAGCCCTGGAAAACACCGCTTGTGACTGGCCGCCAACTGGATTTAACACCATTCACCACCACTCTTTGGGCTTGGCCATCCAGCCAGTTTTTTTTACCCAGCAAAGAGTGCACACATCCAAGCCATGAGCAGCCAGTTTCTCCAGGAGAACGCTGGGGGAAATTGTGTCAAAGGCTTTACTAAAGTCCAGGGAGACAACATCCACAGCCTTTCCCTCATCCACCAAGTGGGTCACCTTGTCACAGAAGGAGATCAAGGTTAGTCAAGCAGGACCTGCCTTTCATAAACCTATGCTGACTAGGCCTCATCACCTGGTTGTCCTGTACATGCTGCATGATGATCTGCTCCATAATCTTCCCTGGTATCGAGGTCAGACTGACAGGCCTGTAGTTCTCCAGATCCTCCTTCTGACCCTTCTTGTAGATGGGCATCATGTTTGCTAACCTCCAGTCAACTGGGACCTCCCTGGTTAGCCAGGACTGCTGAGAAATGATGGAAAGCAGCTTGGTAAGCACTTCCGCCAGCTCCCTTGGTACCTCTGGGTGGATTCCATCCGGCCCCATAGACTTGTGTGTGTCTAAGTGGTGTAGCAGGTTGCTAACCCTTTCCCCTTAGATTATGGGGGCTTCATTCTGCTCCCCATCCCTGTCTTCCAGCTCAGGGGACTGGGTACCTGGAGAATGACTGGTCTTACCATTAAAGACTGAGGCGAAGAAGGCATTAAGTACCTCAGCCTTTTCCTCATCCTTTGTCACTAAGTTTCCCCCCCTGCATCCAATAAAGGATGGAGATTCTCCTTAGCCCTCCTTTTGTTGCTAATGTATTTGTAGAAACATATTTTATTGTCTTTTACAGCAGTAGCCAGGTTAAGTTCTAGTTGGGCTTTGGCCCTTCTAATTTTCTCCCTGCATAACCTCACAACATCCTTGTCTTCCTGCGTTGCCTGCCCCTTCTTCCAAAAGTCATAAACTCTCCTTTTTTTTTCCTGAGTTCCAGCCAAAGCTCTCTGTTCAGCCAGGCTGGTCATCTTCCCCACCGGCTCATCTTTTGGCACATGGGGACTGCCTGCTTCTGCGCCTTTAAGAGTTCCTTCTTGAAGAATGTTCAGCCTTCCTGGACTGCCTCCCAAGGGACTCTGTCAACCAGTCTCCTAAGCAGGCCAAGGTCTGCCCTCCAGAAGTCCAAGGTGGCAGTTCTGCTAACCCCCCTCCTTACTTCTCCGAGCATTGAAAACTCTATCATTTTGTGATCGCTATGCCCAAGACGGCCTCCAACCATCACATCACCCACAAGTCCTTCTCTGTTCGCAAACAACAGGTCTGGTGGGGTGCCTTCCCTAGTTGGCTCACTCACCAGCTGTGTCAGCAAGTTATCCACACTAGTTATACACCAGGCAGCTCCACACTCCTGAAACCTCCTAGACTGTTCCCTTTCTGCTGTACTGTATTTCCAGCAGATATCTGGTAAGTTGAAGTCCCCCACAAGAGATTATCAAGACCTATCACTTTGTTGTAATCTTCACGCCTTAGCAAATAAGGAATAGATTCCAGTTCTTGAAAATGGTGACAAACAGTGCTCCTTTTGACCAACTAGCTGTGGACAACTACAATTAGCAATGAAAAAAGTCAAAGTTGTGTCATCAGTAAAGTATGTTATAAAACCTTATCTGCTCCCACAGAATGAATTCAACAATAATTGTATTTGATTCTCATCCAAATCTATAAGATTTGTCCAAAGGCATTTAAAAGAAGTGTAATTATAACTTTAGGATTAACTATAAATTGTAAGGAGAGGAGGGAAGAAGAATTCATGTTACCATAAAATAAAATGGAAATGTTATACCAAGAAAATAAATGAGTCTGAAATAATGCAGATGGAAAAGGCACATGTGCTTTTCCATTTTTCTCTAGTAATTGCTTGGGAACTTCCTTCATTTCATTCATGCCAGTTATTCTAAAATTTCTGCTGCCATTACTGGCCATGAGCTGGTGGGTCCAGACTGTCAACAGCTCACAGCAGCAGGGTTCTAGAAAATAATTTCCAGTTCCTAATTTAAGTCTGGCTGTTACTTAGTTTGATAAAGAAATCTTTCCACTTATCTTGTTCTTATTTCATCCTCTCCGAGGAGCTAGGCATATGCGAATCTTTCTGGGTCTTGCATCTTCTTTAATAAGGAATAAGTCTCTAAGGAGGAAAGAAACAACATGAATTAGACAGGGACAAGGATAGGAAGAAATCCAAAGCTACTAGAAATTTGAAGTTAAGAATAAAAATCAGTCTGTGTAGCTACATATCAAAAGTGCATGCTCTATAATTTGAAAGTCAGCTCGTCATTAGATCTGTATTATACAATTAAGCATAACCTTATTTTTGTACAAACCACAGGGTATTGGATCCTTTGCTCACAGACGACCAGTACTGAAAGATGTCTGGTTCAATTATTTCTGAGATTTTCTGCAGATATTTCATAACCCATAATGTCACTTATCAAAGTGCAATTACATCACCTCTTTGCCAACATCAGCATTTGTCCTTATCGGCATTCTACTTTCTGTCCACCTCCAATCCCTTCCCCCGACCCCCAACTGTCTGTCTCCCTTATTCCTTACTAACCCACAAGGCAGCAATAGCGAACACACAAGAAACACTATGATATATTGTAACTTGGGTAAATATTTTGCAAAGAGCTTTCCAGCTAAGCAACTAAAGTGGGTAAGTACCACTTTCAAAAGACGTTAGGTTCCCAGGTGCCCATCTCNCATCCTTGTCTTCCTGCGTTGCCTGCCCCTTCTTCCAAAAGTCATAAACTCTCCTTTTTTTTTCCTGAGTTCCAGCCAAAGCTCTCTGTTCAGCCAGGCTGGTCATCTTCCCCACCGGCTCATCTTTTGGCACATGGGGACTGCCTGCTTCTGCGCCTTTAAGAGTTCCTTCTTGAAGAATGTTCAGCCTTCCTGGACTGCCTCCCAAGGGACTCTGTCAACCAGTCTCCTAAGCAGGCCAAGGTCTGCCCTCCAGAAGTCCAAGGTGGCAGTTCTGCTAACCCCCCTCCTTACTTCTCCGAGCATTGAAAACTCTATCATTTTGTGATCGCTATGCCCAAGACGGCCTCCAACCATCACATCACCCACAAGTCCTTCTCTGTTCGCAAACAACAGGTCTGGTGGGGTGCCTTCCCTAGTTGGCTCACTCACCAGCTGTGTCAGCAAGTTATCCACACTAGTTATACACCAGGCAGCTCCACACTCCTGAAACCTCCTAGACTGTTCCCTTTCTGCTGTACTGTATTTCCAGCAGATATCTGGTAAGTTGAAGTCCCCCACAAGAGATTATCAAGACCTATCACTTTGTTGTAATCTTCACGCCTTAGCAAATAAGGAATAGATTCCAGTTCTTGAAAATGGTGACAAACAGTGCTCCTTTTGACCAACTAGCTGTGGACAACTACAATTAGCAATGAAAAAAGTCAAAGTTGTGTCATCAGTAAAGTATGTTATAAAACCTTATCTGCTCCCACAGAATGAATTCAACAATAATTGTATTTGATTCTCATCCAAATCTATAAGATTTGTCCAAAGGCATTTAAAAGAAGTGTAATTATAACTTTAGGATTAACTATAAATTGTAAGGAGAGGAGGGAAGAAGAATTCATGTTACCATAAAATAAAATGGAAATGTTATACCAAGAAAATAAATGAGTCTGAAATAATGCAGATGGAAAAGGCACATGTGCTTTTCCATTTTTCTCTAGTAATTGCTTGGGAACTTCCTTCATTTCATTCATGCCAGTTATTCTAAAATTTCTGCTGCCATTACTGGCCATGAGCTGGTGGGTCCAGACTGTCAACAGCTCACAGCAGCAGGGTTCTAGAAAATAATTTCCAGTTCCTAATTTAAGTCTGGCTGTTACTTAGTTTGATAAAGAAATCTTTCCACTTATCTTGTTCTTATTTCATCCTCTCCGAGGAGCTAGGCATATGCGAATCTTTCTGGGTCTTGCATCTTCTTTAATAAGGAATAAGTCTCTAAGGAGGAAAGAAACAACATGAATTAGACAGGGACAAGGATAGGAAGAAATCCAAAGCTACTAGAAATTTGAAGTTAAGAATAAAAATCAGTCTGTGTAGCTACATATCAAAAGTGCATGCTCTATAATTTGAAAGTCAGCTCGTCATTAGATCTGTATTATACAATTAAGCATAACCTTATTTTTGTACAAACCACAGGGTATTGGATCCTTTGCTCACAGACGACCAGTACTGAAAGATGTCTGGTTCAATTATTTCTGAGATTTTCTGCAGATATTTCATAACCCATAATGTCACTTATCAAAGTGCAATTACATCACCTCTTTGCCAACATCAGCATTTGTCCTTATCGGCATTCTACTTTCTGTCCACCTCCAATCCCTTCCCCCGACCCCCAACTGTCTGTCTCCCTTATTCCTTACTAACCCACAAGGCAGCAATAGCGAACACACAAGAAACACTATGATATATTGTAACTTGGGTAAATATTTTGCAAAGAGCTTTCCAGCTAAGCAACTAAAGTGGGTAAGTACCACTTTCAAAAGACGTTAGGTTCCCAGGTGCCCATCTCACCCCTTTGCAAGAAATTACTGCCCCCGCACCAGAGCATAGCAGGGTACATGCATGCAACCCTGCTCCCCAAGTTCACCTCACAGCATTTTAGTACCAACTTAGCATCAACTGAAATGCTAAGCTGTGAATGAGAGTGGCAGAAGCGCTGGCACACAGCTCACTTTTCTGGGGCAGGAACTTCTGGCAAGGACTGGAATGCAGAAGGGCAACAGCAGAACTCCTAACTGCTCCCACTAAATCACCTAAGTCCATCTGTCAAAGTCCCCAAATTACCTGCTATGTCTCCAAAATACTAGTCCAGGTTTTGGAAGCAGCAGAGCCAACAACCATGACGCCCAAAGGAAGCTTCTCTTTAGAGTAGTTAGCTCAAATGCTGACACCATGACTGCTACCAGCACGAAAGACAGCTTTGAGCTAACTCTGATACCTTTACAGGAGAGTGCACTAAAAGCCTGAACGCCACAGTCCACTGAGACTCAGTTCCTCACTGCCTACCTGAAAAACACAGCAAGTTCCTAAAAATCACTGTGTGGTTTTGGAAAAAGAAAATAGCCCTAGTGTATTAGGAAACACAACTTTAAGCAGTCAACATTTCTTAATGGTGAAGTGTCCTAGTGTGCATTGTGGAGGCAGGGGGGAGGAAGAATGGAGAGGAACAGATCTATAAAAATTGTTACCCTCTTTTTCCTGTCTCTCCACCAGTTTGAGACTGCCCTCTCCTCACACACCCTTGTTGAGAAACAAGTCATGTAGAGACCACATGCCTGCAGGCTGGTAGATGTAATGTCAAAGGGGAGAAAACTTCCATTTCTGTAGGACAGGGAAGATACCAACAATTTCAGGAGGCAGGCTCATCCCAAAATGACTGTTCTGTCTGTATAAACAGCTTTGAACTTCTGCAGAGTAGAAAAAAGATATTTCAAACAATAGGAATCTGCTTAGCTTTCAGTATAGGCAGTTCCATTATATCCCAGGAGAATATGCTGGTCTAAACAATCTTTTAAGGATTTTTAGATTTTGTCACAGATACAGTAGGTATAGACAAACTACGCCATTAAGACTTTTTTTTCTGCAATAAAATCTGAGTATTTAATAAGAATTAGAACATATTCTATAGCCAATTGATTATATAATATCTTTTCAATGTTACTCTAGTGCATCTCTAATGCAGACATACTAAAAATATTCGAAAGCAACATTAAACCATGTCACTAACAAAACCTTTTATAATAGACTCAGTTCCCAAGAGTATACGAAATAGACATTTGTACAAAAGTTCCACTTCTCAGGTCTGCCTCCTAGCAGTCTCATTAAAAAAAATGCAGTTAAGCTATTCATACTTAAATGTACTCAAGTGCCCAGAAAAAGAAGCAGAAAAGGTGGAGAACACTAACTGGATATTGGAGATGCTGATGCTCTGTCAGTATGGGAAAAGCCATTTTCAAGACAGGTGAAGTACAAGAGGACACTCAGACCAGTTGCTCTATATTTGCAATCTATAATTAGTCTCACTCATATATACCTAAATACTTAGAGATACTTATTTTTCCTCCACAGTACTAACCAGTTTTACTGAATGGAGACAGATCATCTTCAAAAGTACCTAAAAAACAAATGCAGCTAAAAAAAAAAATCTCTCTGATCTTATGCTGCAGTTCATGTTAGATCTGACTTTATACCTCAATAAAGCCATAGAAAAGTGTTAACGCTTTACTTGCTTGAAAACCTGTTAAACAAGTGTCTAGCTTTCATTAGCACAAAGCTAGTGCTTGCTATCATTTTTTAAAAAATGAACTACTTTAAAAGACCTGATTCAGCAAAGTACTCAAACCTGAAATCCCAATTCATTAGTACCACAGCAAACTATACAAATACACATTTCTTTACACCAATCCCTAAATATAATTAAAAGCAGAAGATACAAATCTAAATGCCTAAAAGCCCATTTGAAATACTGATAATAATATGAACCCTTCTGCAGCATTTTACATGTAGTCAAGTGAAAACATTTTGACAGATCTTTTTAGAATGTTATTCAATTTTAGAATAGCTTGTTTTTGAAGTACAGCAGATGCTGCAATTTTAACAGGGTATCACCGTACATGTTTAACCTCCTTCTCTATAGTCTCAATGTCCATTCCTAAAAGGACAGATTTACAGGAGAATTAATTATGAAAATGTTTTGGTTTCAGTCTTGTAGATTAAAATTTTGTTTGGAAAGACAGCATTACCAGAATGGACTTGAAATGCATTTACTTTAAAGCGTATTTTTCCCTATACATACATCCATGTGCATGCACACAGGCACAAACTTTCATGTTTTATAAAGGCCCAGTTGTCTACTGAGCTTGCTGTAGCTGCCTGTCAGAGAACCATATATAATCATAGCTGCATAGCTGATAACTGAACCAGCATCATCAGGAACTTCCTCTTATAACAGCTTTGATAGAAAGCATGATCAACAGAAGAGATTAGAAGCAGACTTCATCTTTCTTTCTCCTTCTGATATTTGTTCACATAATAATAAGTTATCTAGAAAGTATGGTTTGTTTCTCTTTCTTGGATATAGCTCAGCAGATAGGCAAAGCTACGAGAGCTCTAAAATGCTAGAAGATGATAACTACTAAAACACAAGTTCTGTCTCCTGGTGCACAAATACTTTTGTTTTTTTTCTTTTAAGAGTTTAAGCCCAGAGCTTATCAAATTGTTGCTTTGAGTAGATCCCAAATCTCTGACACGTCAAAGTATGTGCTGTTATTCAAGGGTGCTATAAGAATTCAAGGCAGAGTTTAAATCCTAAAAAAATAAAATAAATCATCCTTTAATACAGCAGTTCCCAAATCATGTAGATCTGTATGAAGAGGTTTAAAGATTAACCATCACTAGGTTCTCCTAGCTTTACTTTTGCTAACCAGCTCTGACTGGTAGTAAGATGTAAGGTGAAGTTACCAGCAGTAAAGCCACCAGAAATGTCCTGAAGTACACAGAATAGGATACCATGAAAAGGCAGCAATCCAGCATTTTCTAAGAATTAGGCCTTTAAAGAGCATCTCAGAAATGATGCTTAAGATGTTTGGCATCCAAAAATCTCCAATCTCTCAATAGTCCCGGCCCACTACAATACAGCCCACAGGCCCAGGGCAAAGGAAACAGCTGTAATTCCTACCCGCCTAGGACTCAGCAGGCTTGTTAGCAGTCTAAGCAGATACATTGGAAATACTGCCCTTCTCCACCCTCTTCTTTCATAGATAGAATTTGTTCATGGGCAAACACGGGAAATAAGCTGGCTTCTTAAGCCTTATGTCAAGGAATACCAAGGACAAACAGAAAACCGCTCAGTCATGATGCTCCTGTTCTGTGAATAAACAAAGAATGAAGATTCTGAGGTTTTCTGATCTGACATACTTTTATAGCTTTGTACTCACTGCAAGGATTTTAGTTAATGATAAACCAATATTATCTCACCCTTTGTCTATATTATCATTAACCTGCTTTCTTTACAAATCAAAGGCACTGAAGCAGAATTTTATTTTTTTAATGATGCTATTAATTTCATTCTCCTAGATCTTGTACCTTTCTTGCACAGATTATTTGCCTGTATTACTTTTAGTCTCATCTCTCCTGAGAAGTGATCCATTAGGTGAGTTATTTTTAATAATGCTGCTGCTGTCAAATGCTTGGGTGTGAAATTTCTTCTAAAGCTTCTGCAGTGCTTACAATCCCTACCACAAGAGAAAAAGTTGGCACATCTAGATCTGGAATGGTGTTCAAAAGGATGTTATCAACTTAAAACTCACACTGAGCCACATCCAGGAAGTACAAGTTTCTCTCTTCTTAGAGCATACAAAAAACAGAAGACTGAAAAAGAATGACCACAGAAGAAACCAGATGAAGAGTACCAGGGAGGAGGGAGTACGCAAGATCAAATGACAAGTCGAATGGAGATGAGCTGAGAACAGATGATGAGAATAAGAATATGGAACACAACACAGCAGGATTGTGGAAAATATTGAAGACAATTAAAAAAAACCAGGAAGAATTTGGAATGTGGAAATACAAAACAACGCTAAAGCTATCTCCTCACATTGCTGATTGGTTGTAAGTAGTGATTTTTTGGTTGACGGATACTCTGTAAGCAGGACTGAGTTAGGGGCATTCCTCAGTTGTCCTTGAGAAGTCTTGTATACTATACAGGGAAATGATCCCACTAGATTCTGTTACCTTCCCTACACCCTATCAGATCTCAGTTCTCTGAATCCCCTTCCCTTTCTCTCTTTCTTATAGTTCCAAAAACTATGTTGAGTGCCTCACAATACGAAAACACTCTGGCAAATCACAGCGTGGCAATTTAGACAAACATGTCTGATACCAATCAGTACTATTTCACGTCTCTCATAGTCATGCAGAGGCACAAACTGAACAAGTGCTAACAGGTCACTCAAGATGGATCTGACATAAGAAAAGCTAAAAAGCCTGCAAGCAAATATTTGTTTGTCCTGCTGCAGGTATTTTTAAAGTTTTCTGTTGTCTATTAAATATCGCATGGAACAGATCAAAATACAGAGTAAGGGTATTTTAATCAAAATGCACGGAGGAAAGATGCATATCTGTGTCCCGTGGTCTGGGACTAGATACATATACATTGACATATCTGAGAAATAAAGGTCTACACGTTAATCTAGAAGAGCAAAGCTTGTCCTATGGAGTATCTCAATACCATGTCATATTGATTAGTACTGTTACTGCAGTGTTTGAAGGCTAAGGGATTTTTTTCCTAATTTGTCCCAAAGAACACTACTGCGCATATTTGATCAAAGCTATTTCAAAACTCAGTCTCAGTTTCTTCCACTTCAGGTTCTTGGAAGAAAACATGTAAACTTACAGCTTTCAAAGTCCTAAAGTAATTTAGTTGCAACATGAAAAACAGAAATGAAGTATCTCTATAATTTAAATGAAGGAACTTTTCAAATAGTTATAATTCATTTTAAGAATACACTTTTGTTCACATGTGCACAATCTGAAATTAACACTTTCTAGGAATTCCAGGATATTGGGTGCATTTACAGTATCAAGTAGTGAGCTGCAAAAAAGGCGGGGTAGGGGTTTGATGTGCTGCACTCCATTATGGTTCCAGGACCACACGTCCATACTATGTCTTTACCCACAATGAAGTCATGCCACTTACCAATCCTAGGTGCACACTGTGCATGCACAGAGAAAGATCGCTGCTGGAACGCCGTCATTTACCCCACAGGCGGAGTAGCCTGAATGGCACCCCAATACATGACTTCAGACTTGGTTCCGAGCAGGAAGGAAAACGTAATGCACTTCAGTGCATACAGCAAGTGTTGTACAGGCACAACGCGAATTTGCACACAAAAGAACCCCTCTAGCTCACGTCACTCACCCCTAGTGACCTGCAGTTCTTATCCCAGCTCTCATCATCATAGACAATGCCAAAGACAGAGGCTGTGCCATTTTGACAGCATGCTCAGCACAACTTCCAGTCTGATTTCTGTGATGAGAGGTGGCACCTGTCAATCTGAGTGACAAGTCATCCAAAATTTTAAGCATTGCTCTGACACCAATCCCTTCTATGAGGTTTAGCAAATAACTGCTTCAGCTTTCTCCTTGTAAAAAGTGAGGAATTATCCCACAAGAAGGAATATGGGCCAGTAGGAATTACATGCCAGAGTAATTAGGTTACTTGATAGACCTTGAGAAAACAGCAACTCTCTTCTGAGTAGTTTTATAATACTTCACACATTCAGAAGTCTCTCCGTATGCAGAAGGACCCAGGGGCATCGCTGCCTGTAGTATTTTCTTGTAGTGGCAAAAACATAAGCACAGCAACCATGAAGGAGTTAAAATGAGATAAACTGTAGGGTTACACTGGAAGTTGTAACAAATTAGGACCCAAAGACACACAAGCCAGTGAGAGTTAGAAGCTTCTGAGGGTCATGCGAGTCTCAAAGTTGAGCAAAGCAGTGTCAAGTCTAAGCCCTGCTGTCACATATTGTGACGATTTCCTAGGAAAAGTATTTGGCTGGTTTCCTGAGTCTCTACTTTTCAGTGCATATTACAAGATACTAAATGCATATCCAACTTAGATCAGCTACCTTCCTTCTTTTCCCTCTGGGACTATTAAGGATGTGCCAGTGGCTACAAAGTGTTGCTTAAGAGACTTAAAGTAAATTCCTGGTCAAATATTAAGCTTCATTCATCTTCTTCCTGTGGTCCTTAAGCAAAAGAGGGTTCTGGAAAAATCTTTTGGGAGGCATAATAAACACCATGCAAGCAATAACAGAGAGTTGATAAATGTTTTATGAAAAAAGTAAAGGGAAAACATTCCCAAATGCCAATGCAAGAAGCATTTCCACTAATATATGAAGCACAATAAATACACTCCATTTTAAAACAGACAATTAGATAACTGCCATACCCAAGCACTCACTACAGTGGGAAGATGTGAATTACGACTGGCAGAAAGCAAGCAATCCAGTGGTCATTCAGACAGTTTCCTTAAGAGGCAAATTTCTCAGTGAGAAAATAAGAGTCTACCTATCTAATATGATACAACCCAGTGGATGAATTCAAGCTTCTTGAGAAACAGCCTCAAAACTTATTGACAAAGACTATAGTACTTTATTAAATAATGAACTGTCCACTTGTCTTTCATCAAATGAGTAGACTGATGTTCATCTATTAACACTGTCCACCCATAGCAATCAAGAGACATGGGGTTTTATTTTTATTTTTGGAATTTCCTTTATCAATAAAGCATTTTTTTCCACAGGAAGTAAACAGAGTAATGACAGCATCACAGGAATCTCATTTTTATGAAGCTCCGGTCTTGCAGTCTCAGATGGTATGCTTTAGCACACTCGCACAGATTTCAACAGTCTTGCCAGTTCGCTCCTATAAAGGATCCAGCCCATGATGTTATGAGGTCACGTTAACTCCAGGTAAAAGAACTGGCTTTTAAAAAGTTTTGGCTGCTTTCAAAAATAAAATGAAGCTTTTGGGGTTAAAAAGTTACCACAGAAATTGATGTGTGGTTACCATCTTTGAAACTTCTTATGCTCAGTGGAGTTAGTTAATAGAGGAGTTAATTATTTGCAGTCTCAGCATCAATTTCTGTCACAACTAATGAAAGACTTCATATTAATAACATTGGCAATATGTAGTAACAGTTACCTGATTTCTATGGACAGCATTACATGAACAGAACCCTTCCTGCCTTTACATGTGTGCTAAATGGTGATTTTTATGGAACATAAATCCTTTGTTGGGTATGTTTAGGTTCGCACGTTTAAGAATCATTAAAATTCACTGAACTTTACACAATAAGTCATGACATTGTATAATCATTTGCCCTTTGTCTTACCCACTGTCAGCCATTCTGATTTTGCACACATTAAAACATTCAAATAAATCACAAGTGTATACATAAACTTAAAGCAGTTAAAGGGATTTTGTCTGACCTTCAGTACTTCGTGAGTGAAACAAGTTAACCCACCTAGGAAAACCACAGGAATCAGATGACAATCTAGAAATGGGATTAGTACTTTGGTAATGTGTTCAAACTCTGAGGTTTGTTAGTAACCAGCCTGATCTACGGTCTGCTTAAACCAACAACGAGAATGTCCTCTTCTTTTAGGAACATTTTGGATCTGACTATATTCTCTGTGAAGAAAGAACAAGCCCATTTCTTACTTTAAAAAAAGAAGATACTATCTCTAAGCAGAACAAAATAGAGCAGTCCTCTACATTTATCAGCGAGAATTAACTTGACAGAAGGACATTGAGGATTTTATTAACAAAGCAATAAAACAAAACAACTGTGATAGCAAGATGCAACCAGTAGTAGGGCTAGAAATCCTTCTACAATTTTTTTCCTATAATGTGTGTATCTGCACCGTACAAGCATAAGGTCTCTAGACTGTTAGAATTATTCAAAATTGACTGAGCCTTCTTTCAGAAGGAACCTCCCAGGAACCTAACAGAGAATCAGGGACAAGATCACACAAACAGACTTGACCTCTTTCCTGCTTACAATTCATAATTTTGCTACAGTGTCAAACAGCAAACCAGACTTAAATAATATTCTTATGAGGATTAACAAATGAGTAAGTATTATTAGTAAAACTATAATTACCAGTGCAATGTTCCCATTACAGCAATAAAGAGAGAGTGCCTGTAGAATAAACTCTAGTTTCCTTCCTTCCAAGATAATCAACCACTGAAAGAAATGAAAAAAACATGAATAATTCAGGATTTTACTTGCTTTACGTAAAAAAGGGCCCTGCATGTAAATTTCAGATGAATCCCACATTCACTGAAAAATCAACTCATTTACTTTCAGAATAGTAAATGGAGAAAATAATTTCCTTTTAGACTACTGCACTGTATGCCTATTTTGCATCCTGTTGAACACTCAGTGAAGGATTAACTGGCATAAACATCTCAGCCCCTTACCCCGAAGGTGTGAACAGCACTGTTAAGAAGAGTCTTCTTCATCTCTGATTTTGCTTTTTTAAGTAAGCATACTTGCATAGACAAGATTGTCAAAAATTAGCAGAACATATTAAACAATAAACAAGGATAATTAGATCACATTTGAATACCACTTTTTGTAACTCCAGTGAGAGCAAAGGAACAGAGTGATGAGGTCTCTGATGCTTTTGTCCCTGAATCTAATTCTACTAAATCATTTACTCGCTTTCAAACAGCTACCAAAAAGTAAAATGGAAGAACATCTCACATGATGCATGATTACCATAGTTTTAAATTTGTCCTGAAATAGAGTTTTACAGCATACACCAAGGAAAGCAGCAGAGAACTTGCTACCACATCCTGGTGTCCTTTTACAGCAATCACCAAACCGGACCAGGTGTGAGAATGATCTACTCTACATCCTGTCTCTGACAGCAGGTCTCGCCAAGTACATCACAGGCAAGTACAGAAGGCCTGCCCAGTCACAGAATCACAGAACGGTTGGGGTTGGAAGGGACCTCTGGAGATCATCTTGTCCAACCCCCCTGCTTGAGCAGGTACACCTAGAGCAGGGTACACAGGACTGCATCCAGGCGGGTTTTGAATATTTCCAGACAAGGAGACTCCACAACCTCTCTGGGCAGCCTGTTCCAATGCTCCGTCACCCTCACAGGAAAGAAGTTTTTTCTCATGTTCAGCTGGAACTTCCTGTGTTCCAGTTTGTGCCCATTACCCCTTGTCCTGTTGTTGGGCACCACTGAAAAGAGTCTGGCCCCATCCTCTTGACACCCACCCTTCAGATATTTGCAGGCAGTAACAAGGTTCCCCCTCAGTCTTCTCCTCTCCAGGCTGAACAGACCCAGGTCTCTCAGCCTTTCCTCTTAAGAGAGGTGCTCCAGTCCCCTGATCATCTTTGT
>WAAD01038817.1:74010-93840 GCA_013389945.1 Fregata magnificens
CCTTCATCCAGGTCATTGATGAATATATTGAACAGAACCAGACCCAGTACAAACCCCTGGGGAACACCACTAGTTATGGGCCTCCAACCAGACTCTGTGCCGTTGATCACAACCCTCTGAGCTCTGCCGTTCAGCCAGTTCTCGATCCACCTCACAGTCCTCTCATCTAACCCACACTTCCTAAGCTTGTCTGTGAGGATGTTATGGGAGACAGTATCTAACGCCTTGCTGAAGTCAAGGTAAACAACAGCCACTGCTCTCCTTTCATCTACCCAGCCAGTCACGCCATCATAGAAGGCTATCAGGTTGGTCAAGCATGATCTCCCCTTGGTGAATCCATGTTGACTACTTCTGATAACCTTCTTTTCCTCTGCATGCCTGGAGATGACCTCCAGGATGAACTGTTCCATCACCTTTCCAGGGACGGAGGTGAGGCTGACTGGCCTATAGTTTCCTGGGTCCTCCCTCCTGCCCTTTTTGAAGATTGGTGTGACAGTCAGGATACAGCATTTTTTGCTGATTAATTCTTCAGATCACATCTCTGCAGGATTTTACATTAAAAACAGGCATTCTGTGGTGTGCCTTAACTATTAAACCACTATGCAAAAGTGGATGCAACTGTCAATACGAGAGGCTGCAGAACATTAAGTGCCATGAGTGCAGTCCCAAGGAGTTAACCCTGATCTGACCACAGAAAGCCTTTCAAGTTTTCTTCAGGATTAAGGCTGCATCATTCTCTTAGTCACAATGCAGATTTGTATTCTCCATGTCTTCAACTCAAGGTGATTCCAGCCATGCCCAACGGCCCTTACTTCCATCCCTAAAAACAGTGTTGCTTCCAAATGGATGAGTCTTGTCACTTCTGTTAATTCTAAGTGTATTCAGGAGTATGATCTTGTTTGCAAACAGTCTGAATCAGTCTTAGAAACTCTGAAACCTAAACTTTTCTTAGCATCCTACCATTGGCAATACAACCTCGTATCTGTTGCTCTAGCATTGGGATGCATACAGGATGCAAGATAACGTACATTTTAGCAGCACAGGAAGTGAGAGGCATTAGTTCAGTCATATTCTTAGTTCCTTTGGTTGCAGTCACTGCAGTTTAATTTTTTCTTTACAACATCTAAAAATATCTGCACTTTGGACAAAACTTGAGTTTTCACAATCATGATTTTAATCTGTTTTGCAAATATCTGTGCTCACATGAACATAAAGAGTCACTAAACATCTGAAATAGTTTCCCAACTACAGGATTCCTTGATATAAAGGTAATCATCTGCATCTTGAGACAAAAATCAATACAAACTTAACTCATGAGAGAGTGTCTGAGAAGGCATCCCATCAATGTGTTTTAACACAGGTCTCCAGCTGAGAAGGAACAAAACCTAAAATATATTCATGGGCTTCCTCTTTCAGAAGTAAGCCATTCTACTCTGGAATGTAAATCCGCAGGTAGTATCTCAAAGTGAGTATTTTGCTGGTTGCAAATTGACCACAATGACCATCATGACAAATGGCTAAGTCAGGTGAATGGCAAGTCATAACAGCAATCAACAGCACTTTTAAAGTTTCTATTTGTTGTTTAAAACCAAACAGCAGAACTGTCTTTTGGTTGAGGATAAGGGCACCTGAAAGAAGGTCAAAGAATACATTAATAAATGAAGGTTAAGGGCTGTCATCCCCTTAATCTCCCCCCATGCAAAAGTGTTGCAGGCAGGAAGGAATGACAGAGGATTCCAGCACGTGTGTATCAAGTGGCAGCTTCTTCAGACAGGAAAAGGCAGGCAGTACACAACCCATTTCAGAGTCAGTATTTTATCTGCATCACAGACTGCTTAGAAATTCTACCATACAGATAATGAAGAAATGGTGGCTGCCTAGGAGGTCTTCCTGTTGTAAACTGTCTGCAGCTACCCCCTTGTGTATCATCTGCTACTCACTGTCAAATGTTAATAGCCTCTGTCACTTGAACCATGGATAAAATAGGACAACCGAAAATTATAGGCACATTAACAGAGAGAAAGAGTTCTAGATGCCCTAAAATACAGAAAAGGACCACGGGGGGGGGGAGATACACAAATTCCATTATCTCATTTCTGTCACTTTTCCTTGTATGTGCTTAAAAGAAGAGAAAGTCATGTAGAGGCACACATACTGGATATTTTTTCCTATAAACACATCAGGCAGTCTCCAGAGCCTAAATGGACTGTTACTCCATTTCACCCGTAGAGCTAAACAAAAAGGCTAGCTGCTTATGGATTTGACTCACTGAACTCAAAAAGCTGCAGTGAGTCATATGTTCCTTACACTCACTGTGGGGTTGTCATAGTAATGATTTCTCCCTGTCATTTTTCACTTTACCACATGACTCCACGGGATGGACTCTGCTTAGCTCTGCATGGAGGGGTGTGTGTGTGCGTATGTATATATGTGTGTGTGTGTATATATATATATATATATAAAAATAGGCAAGGGAATGGCATTGCAAGTTTTGCTTTTCCCCCTCACTCCGTTAGAAAGCATCCCTCCATTCAAATGGCAGCCTATTAGAATAGCATTAGAGTTCCTAAAAGAAGTAAAGCAGTTACTATAGACACATCAGCTGGCCCAAAGCAAAAGAGAAAATCCAATTTACAGGGCCACAGTCAATTCATACACCCCCACGGAAGGTAAAATACCTAATTTATACTCAGGTATGTTCTTATATACTCCAAAGTATAACTGACTTCCTACTTGCCTTTAGGCATAAGCTCATGATTCTCTTCAGTCTTTTGTAGGAGGCGTATCAACCTCACAAACTGCTGAGGATGGTGGTAACTGGTACAGTTGCACCTTCACTGTGGTTCAGGGCCTTGCATTAGTCCACTTGTTAACTGAAAGGAAAACAGTGATACAGGGTCAAGATATTTTCTAGCATCATGTTTTTATTTACCCTGTACAGAAAGACTTAGAAGCAGCATGTGGACAATTCCTTGCAGAAGCCACAGTTAACGGTGTTAGCCCTTTCAGCAGTTCAATATGCTGGCATTGTCAGACTTTTCCTGTCTTAGCACTGAACTTTCTCATCTTGGAACTGCCCAGACCAAAGTTACTCATCTTAAAGTATGTACCCTGGGTGTAACTGTTCTTCAGAAAAAAGGAACTTCAGGTAGGTTTGCCTGGAGCCAGTTTTTGACCAAAGGAAAGCACTTAAGGAACGCAAATTCTCTCAGTGATCAGCAGCATACAATTATTCTCTGGGTTCCCACATGTGAAGCTGTCTGGGTTTAACACTAAAGTAAGTTCCACAGTGAGGGCTTGCTGTTCACAATTTTTTTTTTTTTTTTTTTTTTTTTTTTTTTTTAGACTGAGCATTTACTATGAAAGTCACACCAAAAAAAGTCTCATCTGCCCACTTAAAATAAACAAATACATAAATAAAGCATTAAATTTTCTCTCACTAACTCCACTTACTTTTAACTGAAACAGTTGTGAAACTCCTGAGTCAGAAAAGAAAACATCAGGGCAAAGTTAGAGAAACATAAGGAAAATAGGTTTAGTTACTGAAAGCAGAATCATACATCTCAGGAAAAGAAAGGGCCTTCTGGGTCGTATAGCTTATATCCCTAGACAACAGGATGGTTGCTGCATGGTCTCTAATGTGTTTGGGTTTTTTTTGTTTGTTTTTTTTTTTTTTTTTTTGTTTTGTTTTGTTTTTTAATACTGCAGAGACAGCATCTCAAACCACCCATGATAAATTCCTCTTTGTCCACTTAATTTACTGTAGAGCTGCAAACCATTTCTTAGTGTCTGCAAACTTTCCCTTAATTTACTATATTATCTTTAAAATAATTTATATAAAGTTCCTTTCTTTTCTGATTGTAAAGTATATTCTGACTTCAATACTACAGTGGAAGCCACACCAAGTAGCTTCCCCATTTCCCACATGAGAGTATTTGTGATCTGGAGTTCATGAAATGTGCTGCAGTTTGATACAATAAATGGTACTTTGGCACATTCTTTTCAGAAGGACGAGCAATCATAGACTTACTTATTCAAGCACATTACTGAACAAATTCACCCCAAAATTACTTATTTAATTTTATATAGCCATTTAAAAAAATATTAGTTTGGAGTTTTCCAGTCATCCTCATTAAAATGTTTCCCTAAATACCAAATGTTGCAGACAAGCAAGATTTAAGACTCTGAAGGCAGTATCCAAAGCCAGACATTTTCAGATTTGGCTGTTCTGAAAGATTTAGAAGCTGCACACTGGCAGTTTACTTCACAAGTGATCACTGGTTCATAAACTGAAAACTACAGTTTCATAGTCACCTACAGTCAGCAATTAATCAGTATAATGATGACAACTATTACTAATAATGATACAAGAAGTGGTAAAAATAGAAAAGGTATCATTAACAGGTTAAAGTTATCTATTCAGGCAGTAGAACACAGTTCAAAGTTTCTACCCTTAAGCAACTACGTTTGAAATTGAGAGACTCGGTGTAACTTTTAGATATCTATATATTAAATTATTGTTGCATAAAGACAATAAATCAGGTTTTACAATTCATCAGAATTTAAAATCAACTCCTATTAATAAATAAAAAAGCACAGAGATTGGTAATAACCAGAAGGTCTGGAATAAAAAGGAAAGAAAAAGCATAAGAAAAGCAAATAACACTGAATTATTCAAACTTACAAACAGTCAGACTATGAGTTGGTCATATTAGACTAAGCTTTCCTAACATGTACTATAAAAATCTTTGCCTCTAGCTATTAAATAAGGAGATACTATCTCCAGGCTTTTGAGAACTTTCCTGACATTCTGGTAGCATAGTTCTTAAACAGAGTTACAAGAATCTTCCAAGATTACTAAGGTTTTTGTGGATCCAGATCTCCAATATTATACATCATAATATAGACAGCAAATACAGATAGACTTTATTCAAAGTCTTCAGGAATAGAAAGAAAAACACACCCACACAGTTTACCACTTTGGTGCTTGAAAAAAATACGTCAGTTCACTCTAAGAAAATTTACTTAGAAAAGATTAAAGTATCAAGCTTATTCTTAAGCCAGACTTGAGAGAGGAGATGGAGCATCTGCCACTCTTTCCACAGTAGATAAGTGCTGCAGTCATTTTGCAGCACACCTGAACAACACTTGCTGTTCCCAATGAAAAGAATGAAGTGTCTTGAACCACTTCATGTGATGTAACCACGCTCAAAGTGGATACAATATCACTGAAGAAGGTGATTCGAATACCAGATTAAAGCACAAGCAGGAAAAAGCCATCAGTCCCACTTCTAAGACTGGGAAACTGAAGTGTGAGAGGGAAAATTATTGAACACTAGCATGGGCTTTCTGTTTTGTTCTGAGATGTGCTTACAGCAGCTAGCAGTGTCTGAAGGAAGTAGTTTAAATTACAGTTTCATATTTTTGCTTATGAAGGACTTCATCTTTTTGGCCACATATTTCAAGCATTACTGTAAATTTAGTACCTGAAAAACACACTTACTGCATACATAAACGGTCTTAGAAACATTCTGACAGAGGGGAAAAAAAAACAAAAGAACTTGTAGGTGTGCATTTATTGTATTTCAGCATGCAAGTCATATTGGTTTCTTTAATTGCATGTTTGCATGAGCAACTTTCACCGAGTTTTGAAAACGTAACCTACTTTTGTTTGCAGGCTTCACAGAATATTGCAGTTACCGTGTTTGTAGCCCCCAGTGCAAAGTGTTCCTTCTCTGTTGACCGAAATTAATACAATAAACATGGAACCTTTACTTTTTCTTTGCTTCCTACATTATTCAAACATCATAATTGAAAACTTACAAAGCCTGGCATGCTATTAGACTCCGACACAATAAATGACGACCCTAAATGTTTTTGAGACATAATCCCCTGAAAGTAAGTATTTCACATAAAGCCCCATAGTCCAAATTTCAGAATTAATTACTTTTGTCATTTGTGACAGGCATTATGAATCTGAGTTAATTATATTAAGAATGTCTGTAAACAGAGTAACTGGTCAAAGGAAATGCATCTTTGATAAAATCTGCCGTGCATTTTTGATGCTGAAACACAGGGTCTGGTTGGGGAACAAAGCTAAATCTACCCAGAAAGTTAATTATATAATATGGACATATTGCCTCCACTAGTTAATATGTTTAAAAGACTGGCTTATAACAGACTGTCATAAGAAAACTGACCCGTCTGATTGACAATGGCAGTACAAGCAGTACTGGTATCTTAATAAGCATATGGCCACCAGTCCTAAAGGAACAACGCAACTCAGGAACAGCACTGACAGTATCAGCTTCAAGGCTGGCAAAACAACAGTTTCTCTTTGAGAAAGGATGCAAGTCTCCAAAACTCCTTCTGCTAGAACACAAGTACAGCAATCACTCTGAGGTTCAGAAAATGAAGATTTATTCATACCAGTATATTTAGAAGTCCTTCCATCGTAAAAGCATATGATGGGCTAAGACTGTTCAAATAAACATTTACAACAATTTCAGAAATTTGTCATTGTCTCAAACCATGCCATCAGCACATAGTATTTTGTCTTGGACAAACATTTCAAGATTTGACTCCTTAAAGCAAGCAGCGAAATTTTTAAAACTGAATAACTAAAATGCAGTTACTTGAAATTATTTACCAGTCCCCACAGCAAATGTTTGTTTTAGCAAGTATTTTAATTAGGTCCCATTTTAATTTATTTAGCCACTAACTCAGCTAACTGATTTTGGGAGTTAGCCTAACCCTTTCCAAGCGTTGTGCTGGAACTTTACAGTAAATTATAAACACTCAAGTCCTCAAACAAAAGTTTGTGGAAACCGCATTAACATTTACAAGCATATTAGTCAAATTAAGATCACAAACTCTAAGACAAAACATTAGATGCCCTGGATGGATGCAAAATGATGAAGCATCAAGGTTCATAGAGGTTCAGTCCTATCTATGCGAGATAAAGATCAGGTGTGTAAGATCCAAACTGTAAAACACCAAAAATGACAGAACTGACTCAGATTAACTTCCTTATTGTGAGATACTCAATACAGAGCCCAACTGCGCAAGCCACGGTTATGTGCCGCTATCCAGAGATGTCACTGCGAGGTTTTAGAGGTCCAGAACATACAGGAAATAGTCTGAACTTTAAACTGATGATTGCCTTAAACTGTTCAGTAATACCAGGGAGTGCACCAGCATACTGCCAGTCCTCTTGCACAATATAAATGAAACTCAAGGCAAATCAGTTCACTATATTTCTAGCTTAATTTATTTTAAATTTCTTCCATTGTGCAATATCTTTCCCTCATTTCCTCCTTCCTTAAGTAGGAAATACACAGTATTGAATAATGGCTGCTAGTCAACCTGAGAGTAAACTAAATTTATTTTGGCTTCATTAAAACAAAATCCAAAGGCCATTTCTAAGAAATTAATTGAACAGTCAGAAAATTTACTTTCTCATTTTTTTGACACTTATGTAAAATAAAACTACTCAGACCTTTTCAGGTGATGACCAAGACCTCCATTTCTATGACAATGTTGTTTCCATAACATAAACGGAATACAGTCTCCTGGGCAGGAATCAGATGACCTAGGGAACTTTAGAACAACATAAAAGCTTTATGGAATTTTTACATTAAATGCCAACAGTATTGGCCGGTGGCATCTGGTTATCATCAAGTTTCTCCTATCTTCCGCAAAAATAATTAGACTGTTCCTATATGTCAAAAAGTTCCTAGTAGATTGCTTATTTGTACAAAACAATGTATTATTGATCAAAGTCAATTATTGTCATCAAAATAACTCTTCCAAGTGATGCAAAACAATTGTATTAGGTTACCATTGGAAAAAAAACAGAACTTTTTTTTTTTTTTTTTGAAGTGCAGAATCTTATCAGTTCCTGTAATTCATAACAGGCATTAAGGTTTTGTCTCTTAAAAGTTAGGAAATTCACAGTTTTGATAAATTTTGTTTTAATTAGTATTAACTTCAGGGAAGCATCTCCTAGATACTGAGGGAATATCAGAACTCATTTTTTGAAGCTTTTAATTTCAGTGTGTTAAAAAAACCTCTAACTTTTTCTTTACACAGTTCATTCCTCAGAAGAACACATATAGAACATTTTCAAGCCTGTTTTATACTGCTCTGGAACATTTCAAGGTTTTCCTCAAGCATTTTAAAATCCTTTCTGTAAGGAAGGTCACGATTTTTCCATGGAAAATAAACAAAACACCCAGTCTGCGTGTAAGATCTTTTTGAAGGGGATATGTAATGACATAGTTTCAGCGTATGCACAGAAACAAGTCAATCTAGAATCTATCCTGAAATTCTCACAAGGTGCTTGCATGTTGGCCATATTTACATGATTTGATGTATAAAGACCCAATGTTTGGACAGGATTTGGCCTTTTGGCTCACAAAAGATGAAATAGTACACCAGTACAAACAGATACATACATGTAATCCTCTAAGCCCTTCACATGGCTATGAAGAACTTAAAGAAAAAAAAGTGAGACCAAGCATGCAAACGAAGATGGGAGTAAAAGATACTAACAGAGTCCCCCTGCCTTCTTTTTCAATCACTGGGGACAAAAACCAATGCTTATTCAGCTGGTTTCTTTCTCGTTGCAGAAACAATAAAACTATTCATCTCAGGAATATACTTTTTATGAAGTAGCAAGCATAGCAGTCTAAGTAGCTGCAGAGAGGTACACCGATTCTGTAAATTACAAGTCTTGCTTCGTGAACCTGAAAACACCCCAATGAAGTGTATATCTCTCAAACCAGAAACCTTTTTGCAATGTTTTCTTCTCCAAAAATGACCTATTAATCCCTGGCTGCTGTCAAGAAAGATTCTCTCTGATCTGTTACTGTTTGCTTTTTCAACAAATATTTTACAACATGTTATCTGAGACAGCCCATTGAGCAGGCTTACTCATCAAGATTTTCAAGTACCAAAGACCAAACTTCTAGACCCTGAGCTTAAGCTCTTTCAATAGGAGAAGTTAATTATATTGGCTCTGCCTCAGTGACAAGAAATACATATGTAAAACAGGACAGAAAAAAATTTATAAGATACATATAAATATACTTCAGTGTTGGCTGTTTGCCCTAGTAGCTTCTTTCATAGCCACTAAATTTGCCTTCAGAACATGAAACAACAACCCATTCATGCAAATTATAATTCATACCATATGATCTTTCATTCACTCCACTTGTATCCTTTCCTAACATATAACAAAGAATTATCCATGGGATAAAACGTCCAGTTAAAGTCCAGACTAGTCTCCCAAGGCTATTGCTACTGTTTCATTAGTACAACGTAGTTTATGTTTTGCGATACTGTTCTATCAAAATTAAATCAGGACTGCTTTATTTACTTGTCTGCAAAACATGAGTGAAGCACCATCATTCTGATTACATAGCCTTTTCAATGCTCAATACATATTTATGAAATACGGTGACTACAGTCTTAAGCCACTATTAGTAAACACAGCAATCAGATTTTAGGAAGGTTCTGAATAGGGTGAATCTAGGTTGTCATTTATACTTATTAAATATAAATAATACTACTTTCATTACAGGTCAAGCAAACCTCCCCACTGAATAACTAAATATTGCTGCAGACCAAAATATTTCCTTACCTCTAGGACCTACTGGGACCATTGTCTGAAAAGATTCAAAATTCCACATTCTTATAGTCCTACCATGGATACTAATAACTTTGAATGTCAATGATCATTACAGGTATGGTCGCTCAAGCCTCCGTAGTCTCACCATGTCTTAAGCCTACATATATCTCCAAAATTGTTATGTCAAGAGCACCAGAGAACAAACCATGAAGTGGTTTAGGAATCCCTGGGCGGGGAGGGGGAGTGATGTTTGTGATTTTGGGGGTTCACGGGGGTTTTTTTACATTTAGTCTGACAGCCAGATTAGTCTGAGGCAATTCCTATGTCTGTAGTATGTCACAGTGTATTGCAATATATTTCCTCCTGTTGTCTTGCCAGGTTCTCACCTTTCTGATCATTGGTTTTTAGTTTCCAGACCAAAAAGAAAAGGAGTAAAAGGATTTTTTTTTTTTTTTTTGGTCAGTCTGTTATTAGGCTTTAATTGACTTTTACTGTTCACTATATCACTTGAAAATCCATTTAAAATTTCTATTAGTCTTCTTACCACTTTAAAACCCCTTAAGATTCCTAATTAATAATTATCTTTGCATCTGTAGACCAGTATCAGTCCCCTTTGTTACCCTTATACTCTATTTCCAATTTGGCAAATGTTATTGATCAAAGACAACTTAGCTGATCTATACCAACTTTACATAATGAGCATGGAAGAACTTTAAAAAAATTACTTTCTTCTAACGTATTTCTTTAAATTAGTTCCTTTGCCTCTCCTATTCCACTGATTCTTGCATCTTCATACAGCTAGTTTTATACTAATGAACTTGCCCTGTAAGATCAGCTGCTGCCCTTATGCTGTTGTTTTTTCCAGCCTCTAATGGTGTACTCACAATAGGTTTAGTGCAGTGGATTTCTTTTTTCCACCTTTGCTTAGGGACTTGCAAATACTTTATTATGAGAGTTGTTTCAATGTCTAAACGATTTTTGGAATATATGACACATTGAAGTAAGCCAAAGCATGAACCTCATTAGGAGAATTAATCAAAGAAGAGAATGACTTTTCAGGAATGATGAACAGCTTTTCTCATTTAAGAGCATAGATCATGCATCTTTAAGGCATCTGGTCAGGTACAGAGCAGTGCATATGCAAAAGGCTTCATTGTAGAGATCACTTTAAATGACACTGTCAATATGGAGGCGGGAGGAAATTTAGTAAAGCATAGGGGTTGAGAGAGAAACATGATTCAGATAAACAATTAAGGCAGGCCAGTCTTAGAGCCTAGCTTTTAAAACATAACAGCCTAGCATTTTCTCTGAATACTTTGCTTGTCATATTATACTAGCATCACTAAACTCACTATCACAGCACAATGGATTCAACCACGCTAGCTCCCCTTCAGCAGACATGTTGTTTCAAATGGTGATTTAGTTTTCTGAATTAAAGACAGGCTTTTCAGGAAACAGCACATAGTAACCTACAGAATTTCTATTTTGAAAGCTAACAGAGTTTCCAAGAAATCAATATGGTCTTGTTATAGACTGCTAAATTTTATTTCCATCCAAGACAAGTTCAGCCATTAGAAACAAGCATTATTTGTTAGAGAAAATAGCCTTCTCAACAAAATTTTCTTTTGGCACATATGAAATTTCCTTTTTAAGTAGATAAAAGCATTTGGAATAAGACACCAATGGGGAAGCTATGGCTTTTGAAGAGTACTGATTTAAAAAAAAAAATCTGTAATTTGCAGTTATAATGGCACACAATTAGTTTTAACAAATGACAAGTAGATTATTTTTGTGCTACTGTCAATGATGGGATTGGAATTTCTTTTATTCGGTAACAAAGTGCAGACGTACCAAAGATTATAGCCCATAAATAAAACTCAAGCTTTGTCTTTGGAGAACAAAGGCTATTACCAGATCACTGAAAAATGCTTTAGTCACTAACTAAAAGATTTAGGCACCTGTCAGGTGACACAAAAGGCTAACCTGATCTCAACTCTCACCCTAAAGGAACCACTACTTTCCCTTAGTATTCAGCTGTTCTGTGACTTTGCTTGTTTGAAGTGTTGCAAAAGGACTGGTTGCAATTCAAAGACTTTGTGAGTACTAAAGCAATATTCCAAAGTGGTACTAAGAAGCTGTTCCACAAGTTCTCCTTCGAATGAAACAGGAAAAGCACTCCAACTTTCAAAATCCACTCTTATTTCAATTAGCAGTAACACACATTTTCAAATTTTTTCAGTGCTCTATCTTGTGTCCCACAATGCTGCAGATTATAAAAATATAGTATGTGTTTACTGCTGTAGGGCGTATATGACAGTTAATAATCATAGAATCATAGAATCATACAATCATTAAGGTTGGAAAAGACCTCTAAGATCATCAAGTCCAACCATCAACTAACACCACCATGACTCCTAAACTAGACCCTGGAGTGCCACGTCTACACCTTTTTTGAACGCCTCCAGGGCTGACGACTCCATCACCTCTCTGGGCAGCCTGTTCCAATGCCTAACCACTCTTTCAGTAAAGAAATTCTTCCTGATGTCCAATCTAAACCTCCCCTGACGCAACTTGAAGCCATTTCCTCTTGTCCTATCGCTAGTTTCTTAGGAGAAGAGTCCGACACCCGCTTCACTACAACCTCCCTTCAGGTAGTTGTAGAGAGTGATAAGGTCTCCCCTCAGCCTCCTCTTCTCCAGACTAAACAACCCCAGTTCTCTCAGCCGCTCCTCATAAGACTTGTTTTCTAGACCCTTCACCAGCCTCGTTGCCCTTCTCTGGACACGCTCCAGCACCTCAGTGTCCTTCTTGTACTGAGGGGCCCAAAACTGAACACAGTACTCGAGGTGCGGCCTCACCAGTGCCGAGTACAGGGGCACGATCACTTCCCTACTCCTGCTGGTCACACTATTCCTGATACAAGCCAGGATGCCGTTGGCCTTCTTGGCCACCTGGGCACACTGCCGGCTCATGTTCAGCCGGCTGTCGACCAGCACCCCCAGGTCCTTTTCTGCCGGGCAGCTCTCCAGCCACTCTTCCCCAAGCCTGTAGCGTTGCATGGGGTTGTTGTGACCAAAGTGCAGGACCCGGCACTTGGCCTTGTTGAACCTCATACAGTTGGCCTCGGCCCATCGATCCAGCCTATCCAGATCCCTCTGCAGGGCCTTCCTTCCCTCGAGCAGATCGACACTCCCACCCAGCTTGGTGTCATCTGCAAACTTGCTGAGGGTGCACTCAATCCCCTCATCCAGATCATTGATGAAAACATTGAACAAAACCGGCCCCAGAACCGAGCCCTGGGGAACACCGCTCGTGACCGGCCGCCAACTGGATTTCACTCCATTCACCACCACTCTCTGGGCTCGGCCATCCAGCCAGTTTCTTACCCAGCAAAGTGTACGCCCATCCAAGCCGTGAGCTGCCAACTTCTCCAGGAGAATGCCGTGGGAGACCGTGTCAAAGGCCTTACTAAAGTCCAGGTAGACAACATCCACAGCCTTGCACTCATCTACTAGGCGGGTCACCTGGTCATAGAAGGAGATCAGGTTGGTCAGGCAGGACCTGCCCTTCATGAAGCCATGCTGGCTGGGCCTGATCCCCTGGTTGTCCCGCACCTGCCCGGTGAGCTCACTCAAGATGAGCCGCTCCATGATCTTCCCGGGCACCGAGGTCAGGCTGACTGGCCTGTAGTTCCCCGGCTCCTCCTTCCAGCCCTTCTTGTAGATGGGCGTCACATTGGCTAGCTTCCAGTCAATGATCTTTCGTGTACCATTTAGAAAAAGTTCACATACTTCAGATTACATATCAAACCCCATCTCTACCTGTGGTATCTGATCAAACTTTACTGTAGCTGGACAACTTACTCATCCTTCATTTAAATAGCTGTCAAAAGCAACATAGAAGCATGTCACTACCCCAAAATGTAAAACTACTCAGGTATTTGGATGTTAAGGGACTTTCCTGCTGTTCCTGAGTGCAAGAGAGACATTTTGATTCCGGCTAAATAGCGTAAACGTCAGAGGTAAGAATCTATCTGGCTTAATTCCTCCTGCTTCAACTGCATTTTGGCTGCACAAGTTAAAATATCAGAAACCAGTACATAATTCAAATGAAATTAATCGAGCAAGAACTAACCCTTTCTGAAAAACTGAGCCAGGTCACTCTTGTCTGGTCATGCAGACTATTTGTATCTGAAATCACCATGTTGAGAAAATTACTCTGAACAAGCCAGTGGAAAGATGTACACATAAGCCGTACAGGATTTGAGCTAGCTTTCACTTTTCAAACTTACTAAATTAATATTCCCACAATGTTATTGTTAATATCAGAAAATCATATATTAAGATTGTTGGCAGAACTCATGGTTTTGCAATGCTAACAGTAACATTGTACCTGCATAACATGCTATTCTATGCTCAGCTCATCAATAACACCATCATCAAGAAGCATAACAAACTTTATATTCCTTAGATTCCACCTTTTTCATAACTACTGCAAGCAATTTCTAAGGACTTCTCATTAAGATTACAAAAAATTCTTCCTCCTACTCATTGCTCCATATATTATACTTTTTTTTTTTTTTTTAGTATTGTGTTCTCAGTGATCAATGTCAAGATAAAGACATGAAAAAGCATATTATGCTTCCAGCAGACAATTTAGTGAGCGTTTTGGGGCAGCAAGCTCCTGGTCTCTCCAGCTAACCTCTGAAGATTAGATGCTACTGTAATGATGAGAAAGCTACTGTTCATCATCAGAAATCTACAGGTCCAGTTGGAGAGAGGAAGTTTTGGAAGCATTTGCATTTTTGGTTCCACTTTGAACAAGTTAAAAAGGAAATAGCTGTAAGCAGCTGAAAAGTGACAGACAGGTAGCTTGTAAGGTATCACCATGCAGACATCAAGACAACACTAAGTGCAGCTAGGAGTCTGGGTGACTTGCAAGATGAAACAGAGTGTTTTGAAAGTATGCATTTCTGCTCAAGACTTAATTCTTGGCTATCTTTTACAGTTCTTTTGGCTCCACATAAAATGGAGTGCTAGAAGTTTGGCTTTGTATGCAAATCTAGTTTCCCAGAAAATCAGAACTTAAGAGCTGGAACTTAAGTGAGCTAGAGTAGTTCACACAGCAAGTTAAGGCATTTTTGAAGTTCAAGAGAAGGCTGAACTACCTGTTTGGACACAGTCTAAACCTAGCAGCTTTACAGGACCACCACTACAGATAGAGCTATTATGACTAAAAGACCACTAATGATCTACATTCAAGAAATGTTCTTTCTTTGGAAGTTTATTTCTGAGAATTTTACAGAAAACATGAATTAAGCAAAACTAGACACCACATGGTGGCAAATAATTATCAATTGTTAGATGAAAGTTATCATCTTTAGTTTTTCTGATTTACCTCTTAAATATTAAACAGAAACTGCTCAGAAAAATTTAACACTTTTTCTGTTCCTACTGGCTTGATCCAACCGCATGTTAGTTTTGACAACTCGCAGATGGTACTCAAAACCATCCCTTTTCTCCTTTGCTAAAAATCACTCTGCGCTAATGACCAGCATTGGAATCTCAGTCATAAAATGCAAACGGAAAAACATCTCTGTATGTTTGTGTTTTAGAGATGGAATAAAAAAAGCAGTGCTGTGAAGTCACAGCTGGACTGAGTAGCACCAGATACAATAAAAGAAATGTTCACTAAATGTTTTCTCCGTATTTTTGGTTTAAGTTTTTCCTTGTTGAGGTGTAGGTTTGTTTTTCCTCTTTTTCCCAGTTATTCCTCCATTAAAAACTGACTTTTTAAACTGAAAAGAAAGAGTTATTTTCACGTTACATTTACCTCCACAGCTCTTCCCTCCCTGTTTAGTCGTCTTTAAAAAGAAGGGGGGAAAAAAAAAACCCTAACCCTCTTTTGAGCCTCAACTTGAACTCTCATAGCATCTTTTCTACCTTTGTCTCATAGCAAAAATAAGTATTTCAATAGTTTGTTTCATGCTCAAGCTGCTTTCCTTTATTTTAGTGATTCTGTTGCTCAAGTTTAACCAGACTTGTCCTTGTACTTCTTTCAACGTGACATATGGTCATAACTTTTATTTCATGGTTTCAATCAATAGAAGTGTTTATATACTTCAACCATTTAAAATCCTGTGGCAGATCAGTGTGTCAGGTTTCTGCAGAATTTTTTTTCCTTAGCCACTATCTCCCTATCTTAAATTGCACTCAAATTTGGAAAGATTTCAAATATCCAATAGGCTTTGTCTACCTAAGTCCCTACCCTCTTCTTCTATTAACTTAAGATATGTCATGCTCAAGGGAAAGGTTTTGTTATTGAATAATAGTAGGAAAGAAAGTCTTAAAAAACCCTTATGTGTACATGGCTAAACTTCAATACTCCGAGTTCTTAAGCTAGAGAGCATAAAATATTATTTTGTTCCCACAATTCTGTAGAGGTATAAAAAAAACATGTTTCTCTCTGAAGAAATATTTCACTAAGGTTGGTTTCAACACAACACAGAAATAGTGAAAGTGGAATTATATTTGAATGATTTAAAAAGCATAATACAGCTGATCACAGAACAACTGAGGTTGGAAGGGACCTCTGGAGGTCACCTGCCCCCTCACAGTAAAAAAGCTTTCCCTTGTGTTCTGATAGAGCCTCCTGTGTTTCAGTTTGTGCCCATCACCTCTTGTGCTGTCACTGGGCACCAATGAAGAGTCTATCCACACATCAGCTATGCATATTTAAAAATGCGTGACAAACGTTAAGTTCTTTACAGAAACTGAGCGGTAATGATGTCAGTGCTTCAGCCTACAGATTATTTATGACATCTTCAACATATTTGAAAACATGCTCCTCCATGTCATTTTCAACTGAAGCCAGGCTACAATATTTTAAATTTGAAAACGAAGGTAAAGAAGATTTAAAATACCCTATGTTTCCAGGATCATTTACATCATCTTTACAAAGATCCTCAATATTTCTACAGACTCTATAGTCTTCTTTAAATATACGGTGTTCCTGAAAGGCAGAAATCTAAAGATGCTAATCACAGAAGTCAGTAGACAAAATAGCCCACCAATGCTTAGAGGTTATAGCCATAAACCCTCAGTCTCATCTATTGGATCCAGCTTCAAATTAGGATTTGAACACATTTTTTTCAGAAAAAAGGTTGAGTCCCCATCAACTGCACCCAGAAGTTTACCGAACACTGGATTAGTATACACACACCCACTTATCTAATTGTTTACAATTATTTGTACACTATTAACTTGGCAGAGCTTAAATAAGTTAGTGCTAAAGCACTGATCTTATACCTTTATAGCTGAGAGTTGAATTTCTCATGACCTATTCAGAGGAACACAAAGCATGGCCAGAGGAGTGGTCAGCACGCCAGGGAGCAAAGTTCAGTTGGCAAACCATCACACTGCAACATGAACTTTTGAAAAAAACAAACAAAAAATGACACTAGAAAAGTTTGCCAGCTCTTTAATGCTCAGCTGGTGTGAGTTTGCCATGGTTTCAAGCCATTTCTGAAAAACCACTAGGATCAATACTGGTGTGGGCTACTCTGTTACTTGTTTGTGTTTTCAGTTTAAGTAGTAAAGAAAGATTAGTGTTCTCACAGCTCATCTTTCCACTAATTTCTTTCAATGCATGACCTTTATCCTTCCACTAGCAGGACACAAACAGCAGCAGAAGTGTTCAAAATCAGGTACTTGAGCTATTTCCTTTCTCTGCTCCTGCAAGCACTGCGCTCTCCAAACTGAATCACCTAAAATTATAATTTTAACTTTGTTGATTAAGTCAAACAGTTCAAATAATCTCAACATCAGTCATACATATGAAGAGGTCATCAAGAAGTCAGAACCAAGCTCTTCAAAGGGATGCATAGCAGGAGTACAAGTCAGCAGGCATAATCTGAAGCAAGACAGACTCTGACTGGTTATATAAAAATGAAAAACTGTCTCCCCATGAGAGCAGTCAAGCACTGGAACAGGTTGCATAAGGTACAGTCTCCATCCTTAGAGGTTTTTAAACCCAACTGGATAAAAAAAAAAAATTGAACAACCNTGATTAAGTCAAACAGTTCAAATAATCTCAACATCAGTCATACATATGAAGAGGTCATCAAGAAGTCAGAACCAAGCTCTTCAAAGGGATGCATAGCAGGAGTACAAGTCAGCAGGCATAATCTGAAGCAAGACAGACTCTGACTGGTTATATAAAAATGAAAAACTGTCTCCCCATGAGAGCAGTCAAGCACTGGAACAGGTTGCATAAGGTACAGTCTCCATCCTTAGAGGTTTTTAAACCCAACTGGATAAAAAAAAAAAATTGAACANCTCACAAGCCTGAGATTTATATACCCTCACTACATCTCTGACACACAGAAATGGAGAATGAGAAAGCAGTAATACAAAAGACTATTTTTAAAGTATTCTGATACCTAAAATACAAATAAGAGTCTTGTGAGAATCTCCTAAATACCTAGAACCCTAGCTCACCAAAATCAAGTCTGGACATGAGTCACTTAATAGGTTCACACATGCTGTTTGTGCTGGAAAAGAGTTAGGGAGAAGTTGGAACTTAGACTAACTATTTGATGAACCAAACCCAGAGCAGCCTCAGCTAGCATCATTCACCACAGTGGCATAACACAGCAAAAATGGGACACACAGCTGTGTCACTTGTATCCGTATTTATAGCTTTCCACTATTCTCCATAGAAATTATTAACCGTTATTCTGATTCCCAGATAAAATGACTTATCCAGAAAGCAATAGGTGCCTTGATACAATATACTCAAATTTTTTTGTTCCTGTGGCATCTGGCACACAGTCCCATCAGCTGCAAAATCATCATGCAGAGTATTTTACTTGATGGATAAGCCCTTCACATGGAAATGGTAGAATTACAGTTTCGTGTATTCCTTTACCCTTTCCTCTCCCATACGTAAACAGGGCCTAATTCGCTCTTCATTATCAAGAGTCTTGATGTCAAAACTTAAAATTGCTTACATAAAAATATTTATGAGTAAGAAAAATTTAGCCTAGAGCTTCAGAATGTATTACAAATACTCTATTATCCACCAAAGCTTTTCTCCAATTAAAGAGGAAAATATTTATATACATATTGAAAACCAGATATAAATAATTTTAAAATTGCTTAGGTAGCTAAAACAAAATGTAACACAGAAACGGTCCCAGCAAGGACACTATGAAGCATTACCAATACACTATAGTAAAAGTTATGTAGCATCTAGCGCAGAATAGCTATAGATTAAGCAAATGGCTTCCACTTCAGTCTACAACTCTGTACTTTAGATATTATGAATTACTAATCAAAATTACAAGTCAGAATTTGGTTTAACAAAGTAAAATCCACAAAAAGTCTGGGGGACTCAACCTTTCTGCTGGCGATTGAGAACTGGAGTTTCACAGTTGAGTTTAGGAACATGTAATTAGTGCTATCATAACTCTACTACAAAGCAACAAAAGTAGTAACAAAAAAAGGTGGTAGTAGCTCTGATAGATAAGTTGCCAATATCTTATCCAACAAATATTCCAATACACTTATTTGTCTGAATTCACAAGTCTAAATGCATCTTCAAATAGTTTGGTAATACCACAGCATTTTAGCCCCTCTGAGCACCAACTTGCCAATTTACATCATTATATGGAAAAGATTTAAATGACTTATGATCACCGGGCGATGTCAAGTCTGTTTACCTATCAGAAAACATGATACTGTTTAACCACTGTAATTTGGGTTGTGAAAGAGCATTTCTCTCATACTGCTTACCTTCAACTCTAAACCAGGTACAACATGATATTTTCAGTATATATATTACTTAAGTTTCCCACAGCATATGTAAAATTCTGAATCCACTTTTTTCAGAATTTCTAAAAAAATTTATTAAATATTTTTTTCTTCTGAACTCCCGAGGCCAAAAGCTGGATAGGAACTGCATTTAATTATTATGAGTGAGTAGATATTCTTTCAGACATAAGAGATGCTACTAGAATTAAACTAACATTTCTAACTATTCTAAAGTAATGGGTTTTAGTTACTTTCCAGGATACATTATATTTCCTCTTCCTCGTTAAAATAAGAGGGGAAATTTGTAATAGAATAGAAATGAGATCTCAGAGAAATGCCCCTTTCTAATCAGAATGGATTCACTCAACTGTCCACTCAGTGCATTTA
>WAAD01038818.1:1972-19085 GCA_013389945.1 Fregata magnificens
GCAGCATTTTATAGCTCAGACTGCACTACAGTTCCTTTAAAGACTTAACACTTATCCTGTGACTTCAGTTTAAAAATACAGTTTGCGTCTTTCTGTTGATGAGAGCTGTTGGTACCATGAGATACTGGAATAATATTTTGCCCACAATACCTTTATACTTATTTTAGATAGAATTCTGAGTTTCCAACAATAATGACTTGCTGTTAAACTAGAAGTTCATTATCAAAATGTACTTCTCCCCTCCATACACATCTTTCCTGCCCACTNAAGCGTTTCTAGAGAGAATACTGAAACCAAAACTCTGCTTTGTCAGGGGTCATCTATTGTTCTCTTCAATTTTTCACCAATATCCTGCACTTCCCTGAGTATTTTACTTCTCCAACTATTTTTTTTCTTCCTTTCTACCTACAAATAGCCAAATTCATCCATACCCTTTTTTCTCATCACTGTTACTAATCTGAAAAATCTGATGCTTCCCTGTACTCTGCCTATCCCCTCTCAAGAAGGATATATCCGCGTGGCTTATCCTTTGTACCTTGAAAAATGTTTACTGCTCAATGTTCTCCTTGATACATAGTTCACCTGCTTTTTTTCCTGATGCAATCTTTCTTTGATAAATCTCTCACTGAATAGGTTACCAGTTAAACATCTCATTAGTGAATACATGTGTGTAGGGGGGTGTATGTGTGATCAAACTCTGTGAAGGTCAAGGAAGGAAAAAAAGAGGTAAAATATGCACCTCTTTATGTTTCTGTAAATTACTATTTTTACTACTCATTTGTGTGTATAGTAAATGTACACATGCGTATAAAATAACTCAGAATTGCAATTATAGAGCAAAAAGCAGTTGTTAAGAAAGAGGGCATAATTTCATTAAGAACAGTAGAATTAATGAGGCCTGGCTTCCTATGTATTTATGTCCTTTGTCTCCTAAATCCTCTCTTCTGACTACATTACTCCTAGTTCCTTCCCAAGTCTCCTGTGATCATCCCATGGGCAAGAAACAGCAATTTCTGCAGCTAACATGCAGGTGCCAAACAGAAGTATATAAAGGCTGAATCCTGCCTGTCTTTCCCCTCTGTTAGAGCACTAATTTGTTTCTTTCCTGTACAGCTGCTGATTTCCAAAGTGTGTGCAGGAGCTTCAGACTTTTATCTGTCTTTCAAATTTGTCCTCAGCTGGCCAGTAGTTACTGTGGGAAAGGAAAGTTAACAGACATGTAGCCTTATTAAACATGTCTTGCTCCTTAAATACCAAAATAAAAATGAGATCAAATGAAAATATACAGTTTGTGTGGAATAAAGTAATTTTTGAGCATCAATTATTATTCCAAAAGAGTCTTTTACTCTTGTTATAATAATTACTGAGTCTATTGAATAAATAAAGCACTAGTAAAAGGACGTACAACTCCAAGAATTTGAACCCACGTAAATTATTTTATTAACATGTCTGAGCATCAAATACAAAACAACCACCTCATTGACTGTCCTGCATAATGGAACTCTCAGAATTCACAGCCGCTAAACATACACCTTAGGGAGGACAACCCTTGCCCTCATCAATACCAGGCCAGTGAAAGCAAACAACTGCTGAGCCTGGGAATAAAAAGACAGAAACAATCAGCCCTCAGCCCCTGATGGAGAGCTATAACATATTGTCAAAAGATGATCTGAGAACTGAACTCCAACTGGATGATAAAAGTCTTAGACTCAATAGAGATACATCATGACATTCCACATTTTCCAACCCACTTAACTTTTCTTCATTCCAGAAATGGTCATTTTCTTTCTCCATCTCAGAGGAACAAAGGACTTAATCACTCCCCCTACTCCCTTTTTCCTGATGTTCATCTTTCCTTCTCTTTCCACCATCCCCACTGTCTCTACATAGGGCAGTCATCCCCTCTTCTACCAGACCAAATAAGCCAAGTTTTTCCATATGGGGAGGTCTGAAATTAAGGCAGTCCTTCTGTGCACCTCTTTCAGACTAATATTTTTCTTTAATAAAATATTTGAAAAATTACAGCCTGGTATTGTTAAAGGCCCAGTCTTTAAATAGAATTGAAAAAGAATCAAGAATTGCATAACAATCCCTCCAAAATATGTACCCAGCACCTCAAAGGTTACAGAATGTCATCTCTCCAGTTGAATCAGTAAGTGGGATGGTTTGTGTGTGCCAAGTAGCTGGACGACAGAATATAAATATTGTATAATAAAATAGTGCTCTCTGAAGAACCCAGGCAGACATAGTATAGAAATGGAACTCTTAAGGAAGCATAAAAGTTCACTAGCTGAGTATTTGCCTCTATTTGTTATTTCAAATAAATAACATTAAAGTATAAGCCCTGAATCCATATAAAAATAGCCTTGAAATGGTAAAAGGAGTTTGCAATATTAATGGATTAGAAATAATTCATCATTCTAGCATATTTTTGAGTGCTGTGTCAATTTATTTAAACTGTTTCAGTGCCTAAGGAAGAAGTAAATCATTGTAACTATTGTAACTTATTTTGATGATAGCTTTGATTAACATTAGCTGAAGGCAGGGGATTTCCAGGTGTTTACTAGATTATTCATAATTAAACATTGCTATAAATATAAAAATTGAACCAGCTGCAGGGATGGGAATAGGATGAAATGCTCTGGAGAAGATCTGTAGAAGTATGGAGACAAGTACCTTTGAAGGCCTAGACCTTTGTGGTATTGAAGCCACAAAACCCCTCATGAAGAAATGACCAGAAAGTTAATTTTAAACATAATTTACTAAGTTGAAAAAACCTTGATTGCAGTCTTCTGAAAGTACTGTTATAAATCTGAATGTAAAGTCTGCTCAGCAAAGGAGGTGAGAGCACAAACCTCAAGGAAAAGGGAAGAAAAGTTGGCATGAGTCTGAAGGAAAGAATAAAATTATCTGCAGAGTTTTATCTGTTTTTTTTTTTCTTTTTTAATTTCCTCTCTGGTATAAATTACCCTTTTTATTGAATTAATTGAAAGAAATAGACCAGTGCTGCATACTCACATACTTTACTGGAATGAGCCATAGCTTGTATGAGGAAAGATGGGTCACAAGTTGTAGCTTTTTAACTGATTCTCAACAACGGAAGCGGAAGACACTTGTAAATACTTGAGCTAAAACACATTATTAGGAATGTATTTCCTTTGAAAAGGCCTCAAGGCAGGAGCAGTTTCAAGAAACTCCATGAATATTTACTAAAGATTTTAACTCAGGGACAAGAAAGGAAGATGCTAAGACACTGGGTAGATTATTGTATTGTATACTGTATTTAGCTGTTGATTAATGAGGTTCTGGTTGAGGTTGGTAACTGATGAATCTTTACTGTAATTAATAGTAAACATGCAAGGAAGGAATTTGGAAGAGTGGAGAGTGAAAAATGTGTGTGACTTTCAAGCAGTTCATGCAAACATGTCATTTGCATCTTCATGCTGATGTCAAAATTGTATGGCTTAGAAGACACATCCTCTAGAAAACTGTAACTGGGTGGTGACTGGATGGAAACTAGACCAAATAGAAGTTCCTCTGATATTTCTCCCAGGGACTCCAGAGATTCACAGCAGATTTTTTTCCCAGGCAGGTCACTTCTAGCCTTTGAAGAGGACTTCCAAAATGCAATCTCCTCACCCTGGTGCTTCTGCCTATGTTAGCCCATCATAGCAATGGTATTTTTCAACTCTGGAATTTCAGTCTTTTCCAAAGCCATGGATTCAGATTTGTATTGCAAGCTGGAGACTGCTGCCAGATTCTGCTCTTCATTAATTACTGCCAGAGGCAAGCTCTTTTCTCAGCATCCTGCTGGATGAACAGTCTGTCAGAGACTAGCTGTCCCACTAGTTATGTTTCCTTCAGGCATTACTGGACAGTTAGCAACACTTCCTGACACACATCTCATTGTTGTCTTCTTATCATCGTGTCCATGAATATCTTGAAGGAGGGGAACTTTTGAGATATCCTCTCCTCTGCATCAGGTGGTAAGAAACAAAGGGAATTCAACAGAAATTAAAAAAAAAAAAAAAACAAACCAAAAAACCAGTTGTAGCTTGATCCAGGGTGTCTGATCACAAAGGAGCATTTTCTGTAATAACTCAGAGAGCTTCCTGCTCTCTCTGGTTCATCTGTCCATTCCCGGTAGGTCAAATAGACTCTGTTGGTATTCCCAGCCAGATTGCAGATAAGCTCCACCATGGCTGAGTATATGTGATCATATGGCATATTTTGCCTTGCGGTTTTTTTAGGACATAGGGTTATTATGATGTCCCAACATCTAATATTTCTGCCTTTCACTTCCACACCTCTGTAATTAGAGTGATAATGTGTTCCTAGTTCCTCACCAAGTCTGCAACATGAAATTTATTTCTTTAGGTATTGAATCTCCCTTTTCCCGACATTTTCTTTTCAACTCTTCTGACTCTCCTTTCATTTTTCAGTTTGGTATCTTACCCAGTCTTCTGCATAAGCCAAATCTCCATGACCCCAATTATATCATATTTCTTTTTAACTACTCTCCGTTGTATCTAAAAAACCCTGCTAATTTGTTCCTTCTGCTGCTTCTATTTTTGTAGGAAGAATTGACTTGCACAGGACTCATGTGCTTTCTCCTCTAATCACCATTTCTCCAACTCAGTTTCTCCCTGCTGCTAGGAGAGAGATTCTGCTTGTTGGTTACTGGTTTAGTTTTATCGTGGATTGCTGTTGTCCAAGATTTAACTCTTAACAGTCTATACAGTGTTCCATAAGAAAAAAGAATATTCCCTATATGTTTTTGTTTCTTTAAAAGAAAAAAAAAAGGAAAAAAGAATCACTTCCTGAAATGTTTGACTACTGATTTCAGTTAAAAATATGTATATCTTAGCCAAGCTCATGTGCTTATGTTTCTCCCATTATCGTCGCTTTTTTTGCTCTTCATCTTCCTTCTGTGATAACCTATTTGCATTTTTTTCATATTATTTGAAATAGACACCAACGTTTTCTTGAAATGAAATGTGCTGTAACCCAGAAAATTCTCTAAACACTGTTGCCAAGAAATTCGAAAGCACCTAAGTGACTTAGAAAAGAAAGAGCCATTTCCACAACCTAGCACTATGTGAGATGTTCCCAAATGGAAGCTGGCATTCTCCTCACAGTGCAGTGCTGTGCAAGGATACCAGCATAGGTCTGGCAAGTCATATAGCTGCATGTTATTGGTTTTCATCTCCTAAATCATGTAAGCAGTTCCGAACGTTTTTCATATGTAATTACAAGGCAGGATGTGAAATTTAAAACTGCATGGCAAATACCAAAACAATTAACAGTGCTGCAATAAGATGCATTCAACTCTAATAACAGAAATCCTTCGTCAGAACCAGTCTTAGGGATAACAGGCCACACGTATGAGTATGTGTCTGTGGCTACTCAGTATTTACTGGCTTCTAAGCAATATCATTGAACTGGATTCTCTCTGGGAAATACTGTCATTCAAATGTGTGCATTATCCCCACACCATCATCTCCATTCATAGCTGGAGAGAAAATGCAGCAGGGACAGGGATTGCTGAAAAGCTGTTCTGGAATGTGTTTTTTTGTGTTTGAATTGCAGTCACACAGAGAGATTCCCAAAGCTATCAGGGCCTCTCTGTGCTATCTATGCATTGCACAAATGAGTAGTGAGAGCGATCATTAAAAACTTTGCAATTTAAACAAACAGGAAAGACTGGAGAGGAAGTGGACTCGCATCTAAGCATCATATACAGGAAGAGCAACCAATAAAGCCTTGATCCCCTGACTTGCAGCATAAAGTTTTATACGCTGCTTCTGTCCTTCCTTCTTCCTCATTTCAGGATGTTCACCTGATAAAGTGCCCACCAAGTGTCACAGGGAAGAGCTGGATCCCCAGCAGCTTCAGAAACCACAGCTATGGGTGCTCAAAGCTTATTTCAGCATTTATGCAACGTTGTTTTTGAGGAAGGGAACCCAGGACTGTGCTTCTCCAAAGGCAGACAATCCCAAGGCTGGTTTTATATGTTTCAGGGTGGATGACTGCAAAGAACTACTTGTCAATGCAATAGTAATTGCTTTGCAGACAAATAGAAACACTCTGCCCAAATTGGGCATCTGAGGTCAATTCAAAGAGTTTGTTATGGGGTAGAATGCTTTGAATAGAGCAGCACAAAACCCTAGATATCTGGAAGATATTGGAAGAAGCAAGGGGGTAGGGAGATTTCTAGGTCTTGTCACATGGCAGAGAGACCACAGGAAGTCTAGTGGGTTGAATTATTGATCCCTCTCACATGGTAAGTGCCTTCTGTAACTCTGAGTCTCATTAAGTCATATAACCCTTGCAGTAAAGGTCATTCTTGAGGATATTACTCATTATTAATAAAGCCTGATTTCTGCTTAACTGTATCCATGCCTTTGAACTCTCCCCTATTACCTGTGAGAAATTATCTTTGCTCTGGAGTTCCCACCTATGAGCTAATCCTCCCTTGCACCTGATGTCGAGGCTGGTGAACATGCCAGAATGGACATGACTTAGCACTCTGTTTACCCTCTGGGCATTGCCGGCCAGGCCTGGGCTGGTGGGAAAGGAGCTCTGGAGACTCTGAGAGCTGCAGAGATGCCCGCTCTCCTTTACCAAGTGCGCTCAGTCAGACCCTGCCCTGCTTGCCCACCCATGCCCTCCTGAACCTCCTGGGTAAAGAGACTTGCAAGACCAAGAGACAGCAAACAAGATCAGTGCAGGTAGGAGCATCTGAGATTAGAGCAGTGTCAGAGTTTCACAGATACACATTACGGGCAATATATTAACTTTATCCCTTGGCACTTGGTAGAATACAATCCAAAGCCTGTTCTTAACCTTGTAGTGTTTGAGGGGATTAGTGTGACAGAGAGGGAAAGAAAGCCTGTGGGAATAGCTATGGGTTTCTTTTTTTTATCCTGTAATCTATGACTTCTAGGGCAAGAGTCTGTGCTTAACAGTTTTGCTGATGTTTAAATTGGTACTGGGAATCTTCTGGACATGGGAAAAAAGTATTCAAATGAACCAAAGAAAATAGAAAAATAGTTGTCTTAGAGAACAAGATCTGTAAAAAGGGTAAGAAATGAGCTGAAGTGGAGATTATGAGAAACCCCAGCTGGATCCAGGAAGAGACTACTGTTGTGTGCTAAATGACATTCTGCAAGCATTTCAGGCTACCTTTCTGGGTCCTGCAGCATTTCTTTGAATGGCTGCCATGGTAACTAGCATGGCTTCAGAGGGCTGTAGAGTGTGCAAGGTGTTGAGCATACCAAATTGTGATTACTTGGAAATTCCTTAGCAGAGATAGGTATCCGCTATGGTGTCATTTGTGCTGAAATTTTCTGGCAGAGGTATGGACTCTATGGGACGTGATGCATTCATATATGGAATATCTTGCTGCTACAGCTTGGCAAGTAGGCTAAGAAAATGGCTTTATTTTTTCTGATAATATTCATTTTCAATGGACTCTACAGAGAGAGCAATTGTGCACTACGTTGGCTATTTGTTCTCCCACTGCCAGAGTTTTTCCACTTTAGCAGGCAGGAAATGTCCCCTAAACTTATTCCATGTACCCTTCTGTGTCTCCTGACCCTCTATGCTGCAAATAGTCAAGCACTGTAGGAGGCAGGGCTATTCCAGAAGTATGTTCTTTTTCCATTGGGAACATTTACAGAGTGGTGGGAGATGTGTGGGAAATGAGAGAAGTCTTCAGCTGCCCCAGAGCAGATAGTCAGGCTGGCTGGAGGACTAGAACAGTGGTGCAGAACAAGGGCACTGAAATGAAATTGCACCCACATCTTCCTCCTCTCTCAAGCTCTTTCCTCTGACATCCTTTACAGCAGCTGTAGTGTTAAACAGTCTCCTCAAATTTGTGTCAGAACTCCTAACTCTTATTTGGTTATTTTTAATTGTGTAAGAAGCCCTCATAGCACTAGAAATGAAGTAGTCACAGGGAGGGGAAAAAAAAAAAAAAGTTTTGAAACAAATAAACAGAAGCAAAGGTGTTACCAAAAAAGAAGCGTGATTTTAAATTTTATTGCAATTCCAGGTGGAGCAGATTATTTGTAAAGATTCAAATAAGTAGACTTAACTGAAAAGAACAATGAATTTAAGGTATTGTTTTAAAACATTGAATTGAATAACAGCTTAGATTTATTTTATAGCTTACATTAAGTAACCAAAACAAATCAGACTGCACTTTAGAGACTTAAAGAATACTGCATTCTCAGCATAAAACCCAAAGCAGTTTCACAGGAGAAATCAAAATGAGGGACAAAGCCATGAGACTGAGTCAGGTCTTTCTGATTTATGCCTTTCAGATTCATGGAATTTCTAATTTGAGGACAGATTGTATCAGGGATCAGAATACCTAAAATAACTGAAAGACTCCTGTAAAACCTGGTTTAGAAGAAATGGGATTGTTTAAAGTAGGAGAGCATAGAAATTTTGGCAGGAAGATGATATAATGACTCAGGGGATTTAGTTTGCAAAACAAAGAGCCAGAATTACTTGCCATGCTGGAAAAAGGGACTGAAAAATAAGGATAGTGTGATTTTGAATTTAAAAAACCCCACAGATAATACACCAGAATGCTCAGAACTAAAGTGTCATGCCTTTACACAAAGGTGCAATGCTTGCATTAAGCAAAAACATTTTCTGAAAGTCCATAGACAATGACAAATAAGTATAATTACACGCTTATTCATACATATTCTTCACAGTACAGATTGAAGCAGAAGTGAAGATGGTTGCAGAGAAAGGAGAACCAAAGGATAAGAGGATTTCTCTGCACAATTTTTTGAGGAAACAGCTGCACCTTTTGTTTGGAACTTTTCCTTGAACATAAATCGTCTTTCCTTGCTTTGTTTGTAAGATATTCTCCACCTGCAAACCAAACATGCAGGTCTCACTCTTTCCACTTCAAACTCCTTTTTTTCTAATGCTCAATAGTGTAAATGTTGCTGTATTAAAAGTTCACCTTGTCACATACTCAGCTGTGCTCAGTAAAGCTCACACAGTTACGGACTCGGACATAGACTTCTGGCTAAAATGAGTACACAAGAGCAGTAGGAAAGCTGTAGTACCATTGTGTAATAATGGTCTTGCTTTACCTGCAAAAGTTTAGTTCATTTCTGGTCCTTCAAGATGAAGGAAGATAAATTAAAACTAACATTCAGGAAAAGGCTACAAGTATCATAAATGAGTGGAAAGATTACTGTGAGACTAGCAAAGCTTTGTTTGTTTAGTTTAGCACAATAGAAGAGAAAGGAGGAGCTGAGACAGGATATATTTGCTCTTTTTAAGGGGATTTAATTTAATCGCTTTATTTAAAATTAATTTCATTAAACTTAATTTAAGGGGAAAAGAGAAAGAGTGAACAGGAGAAACACCAAGGAGGAGAAAGAACTGTTTAAGCGAAAAGACACCACCTGACATAGGCAAAACTCTGTATAAATAACTGATTAATAAATATATCACTCATCAGGAAATTATAGGAATTAATCAGTTCTGGACCAGTTCAGTAATAGTAACAGTGTGGTTAAATCAACAAGTCCAATCTCAAGATAAACTATATAAATTGTGATTGCTCCAAATTAGCACCTTAGGACGTTACTGCCTTCAGTACTAGGAAGGATTGGAATTGAAGCTATATTCAAATTCTGCATCCTTGTGCCTCCAAGTTTACTGATTAACTTGAAACACGAAGTCTGGATGAGTGAGCCCCCAAGGCAGGGGGTTTGTGTTGGCCCTGCCCCAAAAAAGTACCTTAGCTCCATTTACTATTTGTTCTTTCTTTTTCATGAGTAGCCGTTTTATAGACCTTTCAGTGAATTACTGTGCAAAAGATTATAGAATATTATTGTGACCATTGCTTTGTTTGAGGCTTTTCAAGCTTTTTTTGTTGCTTTTTAAGTAGAGCTGGAAAAACATTTATATTCTTGGTAGTTGCCTTGTTTAGGGCTGAAGTTCTTCTGAAGGATCAGTCTCAGGCTGCGGGGAGACAGAGTCTGCTTCAGTGTCTTTCCTTGCATTCAAAATGAGATTCTGACTCCCTAGAAAATATTGTTATATGCATGCAGTTTCATGTGATTCATGAAAGTACCACTGAAGATTAATTTTGTGTTATTTTGAAGATATTTTTCATTGCTGGCAAAGAGGTGAACACTTATATGTATGTAAAATAGAAACCCAATATGCCTTTTGAAAACTAATCATGAAAAATGTCAGAGGAAATTTTTAAAACTACAGCTTATTTTTACAATCAGGTAAAATAGCATATATTTGGATCTGGATATTATTCTTTGTGGAGGGTGGAAACAACAATTTATTTCTTTCTAGATCTGCCTTTTTGTTATGTGATTGTACAGGCTGTAACACAAAGGACATGAATTGGTAATTCCTCATTGTTTGATAATAAGAATTAACATAAATCAAATGATTAAATAATGTATGAAAACTCAACAATAACAAAAATCCTCTGAATAATCTTTCTTGAAAGAGAAAGATTTTAACTTTCTTCATGAATCTGGGCACGTGCTATAGATTTATAACTCCTGCATGAGACATAATCAGCTCAACCAATATTGCACCATTGGCAAGCTATTTAATGGAACTTTCTTTCCAGCCCACATTATGACAGGTCTCACACTTCTAAGCAAAACCCTGTTATTATCAACTCATTATTAGTTTTCATTGAAGGCCCGGGTCAGATCAGAAACCTTTTTTCAAAGACCCTCTGACTATTGCTTTCTCTCCCAGAGATAAATAAGGAAATGATGGATGAAACTTACTTACCACAGTCAAATTATTAGTAGAAAATTCATCAGCTAATCCAGCAGGGCAAAGAAATTTCATAAATTCAATAAACCACCAGCTGTATAATGTATATATATACACGTGAGATGCAATAAAACCAGAGATCAACCAAGCTGATTAGAAAGACAGAAACACATTAAAATGCATGGCTGGTAAACTCTGAAGGAGGCTGTTTGATGTGGATAAGCTTCACACTGTGCATCTATGCTGATAGCAAAAATAGCTGGAAATTTTATAAGGACAACCTTGTAGATGGTGCAAGTGGCTGGTATGGAAGTCAGAAGAGAGAAGACATAGTTTTCAGTTTATTTCTACCAGGCCTTAGTGGCTTTCTTCTCTGCTGGTAATAATGAGCAAGGACTTTTCCAAACTTCGTTAAAGACTTTGTGGAAGAAATATCTTTATTTAACATGGAAAGTTTCTCAGCCAGTTTCTGATACTTCCGAGTATGACACTCAAGTAACTCCTTACTTGTCCAGCAGTTCCATTGATTTTATTAGGGCTATTTGCAGATGCCTCAGTACAACAAATACTTAAGACTATATTTGAAGTTAAACAGCTGCTGAATGCTTTGCTGGATCTAGTCCAGAATGAGGTACTAGTCTGTTTAATGACAGACTCTGAGTCTCAGTGCCACATTGCTATGTTAGCAACAACTTTAGCCTGTGGCAAGCAAAAGAAATCTTATCTGTTACACTGAGTGCAAAAGTCAAGAAAGATTTGGTCTTAGGACTAGTAACTTAGAGTGTGACTTCAGTACGTTTTGTCTGCTTCATTGCTGAATACAAGCCTGATAATTTCCTTTACATCCTAAATAACCTGCAACCATTTTTGGGTGTACCAAATGCTTGTTGTATACGTACAGCTTTCTCCCCCCTCCCCTCACAGTCAACTAATGCATTTCTCCCTTCTTTCTCAATTCACTATTTTAGGAACACTGAAGGACGGGAGAAGTGCATGATAGAAACAAAGAACATTTTATGAAGAGAGGAAAGGTGAGTTTTCCTGTGACATTTTTGTCTCAAGCACTTTTCCTGTTGTATCTGTCTGCTGCACTGATAATTGGTATTCTGTTTCTGTTCTGAAGTAATGCTGAATCAGTACCGCCTGTACATGACTTTTTAGACTTTCTGTGGATTTAATACAATAATATATTACTCCTGACATCAATTGACATCAATGTCCTCATTGATGTTACCAAAGCAATGTATCTAGATCCCACCACAAACTGAGAGCCTATTCTGCAAACACATCTATGTTTGTTCAAACGCACAGTGCTGATACCCACTATAAGACCTATCCGTAGACCATCACTGATGCTCAGTAGAACTAAGTAATATTGTATATAACAAGGAACAGCACTACTCCAATTCATATCTTGCTCACGCTTGTTCAGGGAATGTCACCTCTCAGGAGAGTGTACCATTTGCATAACTTACGATGCAGTTGCGAATTAAACATGGAACCAATATTTGCTGAAATAATTAAATAAGCAAATTGGACTCTTTTTCTCCTTTGCTATGAATTTATATGCAGTTTTCCATGCTGTTCATTTTACCATGTGCCATCGTTAGCCAAAGGTATGTAAAGTTTTAAAGAAGACCGAACACAGTTGTTTTTCACAGTCTCATTTAGGATCAAACCCTTCACATGCTGACCCTGGGCCTGACACAGGGAGAAGGGACCCGGTAGCTCCAGCAGTGTCCTGCTGGAGGCTGAGCTATCCGGCACAGGAGACACAAACGCCAGCTCCAACCTGTACTCCTGAAAGACAGTTGTTTACAGAAACTTTCCTTCCCTGCTGTACTCTCTTTTCTGTTGGGAAGACAAATGGAGTTTTTCTGTTTTAATTAGAGGCTGAATGACAAAACCTAATAACAAATATGCTCCCGAATATAAGGACATGCATGTATCTACTTAGGTTCAACAGCTAGTTAACATTAAATGGATACATTCGGCTAGGGCCAAGGGAGACCAATTTTTGCCTTGGGGCAGCACTGAACTGTCCCTTGGGAAGCCACACTCCCTCTTAGTCCAAAAGTATTCATTAAAAATGAATGGGAAGATTCCTTCTCTTCCTTAGTCCAGCTTGTAAAGTAGCATATTTTATGATTAAAATAATTTCTTTTAAAAATAACTCATTAAAAATTATGGTATGAAATAGCCTAAATCATTGAGTTAAAAATGAGGAAATGTTTGGGTGCAGACTAAAAGAGAAACCTTACCACAGGACAATTGCTTGCTTGCAATTCCGTTTTGCCACCTATGGGGGCTTGGAAGGGAGCCCAGCATCTGTACAGCACAACTCATCTGGTACTTGAAGCACAAAATACTGTTTGTTTTGTCACTTTCTGGACACGTGATTCTGGCTTGAATCCAAAGAGCCATCTTGAGATTTGTGTCTGATGATCAGTAGATAAGGTATCGTTCATTGGCTGCATCATATTATCTGTGCTTTAAAATGACACTTCTCCAGAGTAATACAACAAACATTTGTATGTGTTTTCATCTTTTTTTCCCCCAAAACACAGATATATTTTATTATGGGAATTTAGATTTATGTTGTGTACAGATGTATTCTTTAACATAAAATAAAAACAAGGTATAAACATTGAAAATTTTTACCAAAAACATATTCATTGATGATATCCTTCCAAGGACTCTTTGTTTTGATTCACAAAATCAATTCTTAGACAGTACACAAAGACAATTTTCAAATGTAAATGTAAAAATGCATTTTAGTAAGTGTAAAAGAGCATAAAATTTTTTTTGAAGAAAGTAAGTAGAAAGGTTGGAAGAGGACTGGAAGATGAGGAAAAAGAAATGCAAAACCGAACTCATCTTTGTTCCAGTGCTGCTGGCAATCTACCTTTTGAGCACTCTGTACACAGTATTTTTACAGTTTTTACTATCAAACTCTTGCATGAAAAACTAGAGGACAATGAATTCCCACACAGTGCTCAACAGCAAAGAACATGACATAGCTCTTTTGTGGACTTCAAACCACTCATGCTGTTGGAGCACACAGTTCAGAGAGCTGCTTTACTGCTTGATTTGAAGCAAGCTCCTTCAATCTGTACAAATATGGGAAGAATTTTGTGTGTACAGAGTTTCAGACATGAAAGCTGCTGATGAAATGTTAGCAATCAGTCTGAGGCCTCTTTGAAAATGTGATCCTGAGGAATTTTACACATGGAAAAATATGAAGATATCAATTATCATCCTAGCAATCAACATGTCAGAAAGTGGGAAGGGATGTGAGGGAGCAAGGGTGAGTGTAGTGAATAGACCCTGTTAACAGGAATTGCATGCTGGAGCTGTGGGCAGTCAGGCTGAGGGCAGAGCAATTGGATGCCAACATCCACAAGTACCCCAGTGTCTTCCTGGCCTTGGAGTTTAGAGGATCATAAAGTCCTTATGTAGCATCATGTCTGTTCCTCTTACATCTGCATCTAAGTGCATGTAGAAGAGTTAAAAGAAAGTAATTTTATTTCTTTTTCTTTTCCTGACTGGCACCTGTGATGTTCTTTCTCTCTCTTTTTTTTTTTTTTTTTAATTTGTTTAACTGAAAACAAATAGTGTGAATGAATTATTGTAGATTAGACCACATGAGAACTCTAATCCTCTCCAAGTAATACAAGAGACAGCAGACTGGTAACAATACCTACAGTCTTGTTCGTGGTTTATTTTCTTGCTCTTTTTATTGGGGTGGTAACTATCCAAAGAGATGCCACTGAGAACATTTGTTACTGCTGTCATTCTCAAACACTCAAGAAAATACACATTTATTGCTCTTTGCATGAAATACCATTCACATAAAAGTCAACAGCTAAGCTCCCGTTTATTTGAGGAGATTTAGATTTTATTTTCTGAGTCATCTTTTGCATGTCAGCAATGACAGTATTTATAAGTTCTCCACTTTTACTAGTTTTGTTTTATTATTGTTATTGCAGTAAGATTGATTCTATTCATAATTTAAAAAAATAAATTGTCTGTAACTGGCAGCATTTCATTTGTCTTACGTTGCTTGTTCTTATAAACCATACTGCCACAGAAAACATGGAATCGCTAAGGGTAAATTGCGTAACAAAATCTGGCAGATCTGACAGAAAACTAGTGCCAAAAGAAGATTTCTTTTTTTCGCAAGAAAGGTGAAATGCTAACTTTTCAGTAAAGACGCATGTCATAAAATGAGGATAGAAGGTGACCATAGCAATATAAGTTTGCCTAATAGTTCCAACTTAATATGTGTCTTTCAGTTGCTTTTAAGTTTTTTGAGTTGTAAAATTTCAGATTGAAACTGTTTGAGCTTATTCCCATTGATACTATTGTTTTTCAGTGGTCCAAAGTGGTGTTTAAGTTTCATCAAATGATGTCACAGTTTTTTTAGATCTATTAAGGGAGAAAATGGCTGATGGACAATTGCCCCAGGTTATTTTTTTCATTTACCGCCAAGAGTTTGTGGCAGAAATTTGAGATTTGACAGAGGAAATAATGTTGTGTACCAAACCCACTTTGATCTTTTCATGAAAGTCTTTCAGACCTGCTATTATGAATATGAACAAATTTCCATTAATGCCTATGCAGTAAAAACCATTAGCTGATTGCTGCTAAAATTTTCAAACACTTCATCGGCAGGAAGCATGATCCATAATCGTAGTGTAGAAGTAGCTCCTGTGGACAGGACACAGAAAAATGAATGCTACTGCCTGTCTTGTCTTTCTTCCCTTGTTCCTGTGAGGTTAAATTGCATGAAGTAATCTTTAGACTAGTAGATTAAGACCACAGAGTGTGATCTTGGTGGTAGACTCAGTCAGTGCCTGGGGTTTTTTTTTTCCTGTGGCCACGCCTCGTATCTTAGGTCTGCATTTTGCAGTCACTTTGTCCCTTCTGCTTTTTGTAACTAGAGTAGAAACACTGTCCTTTTATCGGAGGCAGTTTATGGAGATCTTTTCTGCCACAGAGTTTAGGTACAAAGCTAGGAATGGAATGAAAATTTTTTGTTCTGCTATGTTGAATTTTGGAAACTTTTGTTAGGTTTCTCTTCAAAATATAATATGGGCTTATTGATGGCAGGCCTGTTTGTTCACCCTCAGTTTTGCAAAATATGTTAGGGCTCTGTTCTAGCTGTGGTGTTTGCTGTCCTTACTATGAAGTCTCAGCTATTGAGGATTTTGCATTTGAAAAGTAGCCACTGCTATGAATATGCCCGAGTTACTCTTACTAATGTTTTCACTGTGTCATAGGTAAATTGAACTGGTTCCATGAAATCCCTATCCCCAGAGATATGGTTTCAGTGGGAGCATCTCTTAGTGTCACTTCCATTGAGATCAAAATTTATTAGAAGACAAAAAATAGTAGCTGTGCCGTTAGAGTCACATTACATCTGCAGGGCTTCAGGGAGGGGGAACACAATGTCAATGTAAAGCATCACAGATTTTTTCTTTGTTTAAATCGTAAATACCAAGGATTTTGCTTTTGAAAAGAAACTGCTTTTATGAATACATTTTAGTTACTGTTCATAGCATTTTCATTGTGTCAAAGGTGCATTGAATTTGTTCCATTAAAGCTCTATCTCCTGAGACACAGTTTCAGTGGGAACATCTCTTACTGTCACTTCCATTGAGGTCATGATTGCTTGGAAGGCAAAAAATAGTAACTATGTCATTAAAATCATACCATATCTGTAGGACTTGGAAAGACTACAATGTCAATGGAAAATGTCACATGCACTTTTTCTTTCTTTAACTTGCAGGGTTTTAAGTGCAAAAAAAAAAATTAAAATACGTATATAAAGGGTGAACGTAGTGTTTTGCATCCATTTTAGTCCCTTCAGTTCCGGTCTCAGGACCCAGTGTCTAGTCCAATAGGAACTGCTGTTGAGCAGCATTCAAACACTGAGACCTCTGTACATATTTGAAAGCAAACATGCAAATTAAAAAGAACAAAGCCTGCAATTGTCTTATTTCAGTCACCAACAAAGACGAGCCTAGTACAAGAGATCAGATGCAACTGTGAATCTTGACAGTCAAGCCATGAAGCAGCTGAGCCCGTGAGAGTTGCTAAAAGTAGTTTCCTTGACTTCACTGGATTTTGTAGCGGGCTCAGGACTGCAATTCAGAAGCTGTAGCACAGGGGTATGTATGGTACTTGTGGCATGCAGGGCTCTTCTGTGAAAGGTGATAACAACCGTTTCTGCTCTGAAGAAAGAAAAGATGTCTTGTTACCCAGTCACTTGGCTAATGGCGACAAAATGCGTGCCTCTCTTTGTACTGAGCTAATGACTGCT
>WAAD01038818.1:19180-89022 GCA_013389945.1 Fregata magnificens
TACTGAGCTAATGACTGCTCAGCCAAGGTCCCAATTCTGTAAATTAATTGAGAAGTGATTATAGTACTGAGATACAAATATGCATTTTTTTAAATGTCTAATCTCTGTTGTTGCAGGTACTTAGTCAACACAAATCTGTTGCTCTTTTTGATATGTGGTTTTGGAGTTTATGGTGAACATGTTATTTATTATGGTGAACATGTTATTATGTGAAGTTGGCTGAGAAAAACTATAATTTGACTTCTTAACTTATATGGATCTACTTGTTATTTTATTCTCAAGAACAGGTGAAATAGCACTACCAGCAGAGAATCTGACAATAACTTCAGCTGCGTGCCCTTTCTCCCTTCTGCTCACATCTCATTAGTGATATGGTTCTAATAGAATAAAAATAATTAACTTGTACATCTCCACATATGAGCCAAACAGCCCCAAGTGAAAATAAATTTCAATAATTTACACTTTCACACTTTCTGTGATTTAAATCAGGATCATGGTGATCTCTGGCCAAGAAAATCTTTGATCTAGACAAGTAAAAGAAGTTACTTGAGTGGTTGGAATTAGCAAGTCCCACATACTGTTGTCTTTTTTAATTTTCCACCTCATTAACATCTGCAAATGAGTATCTAAGGCTGAGCCTACAGAAGTCATACTCTTTTGTCATTAAACATGTTTGCTGCTAGCAATAACTGGCTCTCCTAATGCTGTTTTGCAGATATATGTGTATTTACCCCCAAAATACAGCAATAGGGATAACTTGCAGAGTTGTGTTACCAATACACGTGTCCTGAATTTGTGGGACAGTTACAGCTAGCCTTTCCGACTCAGTGACATCTGTCTTAACAGCTCTAAGTTTTAAGCAGTTTCTAACAAGTAAAATTTAGTTTAAAAAAAGTCAACCACTGAAAGACAGAATTTTCTTACTCCAAACTAATAATGACCAAACCTCAAGAGAAGATTCTTCTTGGGCTAAGCACCTCTGTTAAGCTTTATATCACATATCACCCAGTTAGATAGTTTTTCAGCACTGTTCTCCCAAATGATCTAGTTTGAAAGTAAATGTAAATTGGTTTCCTTTGCAGTTCCTGCCTGCAAAGGGCTCAGTGAGTTTTGTTCGTGCAGAAAAAAAGGTGGGGCATGATTCTTTATCAAATCCCAGTACCAACTATATGTAGTCTGTATAATATTATCCCACCATGTATGGTCTGTAATCCCATTATAATCATTGAATGGATCACACACAGTCATTATTATGGGACTGTAATTTAAAACTTGGATTCCAAACCACCATTAGCTGTCATTTGAACTAATGCAAAGTTGTGTTCCTGTCAAAGTGTAAAAGGGCCATTTCTCAAAGCAGGGCAAATTTATAGACACTTTGTTTAAATTGAATCCAGCCATTTTGTTAATGTGCCTAACTGGTCCCTATTGCCATACTCATCCTTGCTAACTGCTAGTAACATGATGACAAATGTAGCGTTATATAAATCCTTAATAGTTTTTATAACATTACTTTCTTTGTTGTCCTATGATCAATAAATTTTGTTTTCTCCGAAAGGTTTTCAATGTCAGAGCTGGTTTTCAGTTCTCTTAAAACTGCTGTCATTCACATCTCTCCCAAAATCCAAGTCCATTGGAAGAGGATTAAACAGCTTGACAAACCAGAAGGAACAACTTGACCTTTACGATTTTGACTGTTTTTTTCTCGATGCCATCACAAAGCAAAAATAAACAATATCTGATGATGCTCACATATCAGGAAAGACTGGAAAATGGCATTGCTGAGACTTGACATTTTGAGTGGCAGGTGGGATAACAAATAATTTTTCCCCATCTTTTCTTGTCAATATTTAATTTAAAGTACTGAAGCTGATAAATAGAGTGCATTTTAGTTCCACAAAATACAAATACCAATATGCTTCTCTGGCCTAATTGCTAATATGTTGACAAGAACTGAATCATAATTTGACATGAAAACAGACTTTTTTCCCCTATTTTGATGCAGTGAGCATAGTGTATTATAGTGCTGATAAAAATCAGCATCTTATTGTCAAATATTCTCTGTGATGTTTTCAAAACACCCATCTTTCAGTATTTTGAGGTATCTCTCACTGAAGAGTTGAGTGCCCTGCAAACCAGTGGCACCAAATATTTCATGTTTCTAAGTTAAATGCTCTGACTTATGAACCCCAAATGTTTTAAATTTTAATTCAAACATTAGTGAAGTCAACACCAAGTCTGTACAGTATGTACATGACCTATGTAAATATAAAACAGTTAACTGTACATATATTGTTCTAATTCTAGTAGCTGCATAGACCTATGTCATCACTTATTCCTGCTAATTAGGCTTGCTCTTTCTATCAGTCTATGGATTTTCTACAGGGTCTATCACTATATGGTTAAATTCTTCCCCTGTCATCTCCCAAGTGTCTTCCAGTAGATTTTGGAAATTATTTACCCTGTGTTCTGGATGTAAAGCCTTACTGAATACACTTTGCTATTAGTTAAGCAACATCTCTGAAGGGCTAAAACCAAACACTAGAAAATGCAAAGTATATGGATTTGGCTTGAAATGAAGACCAGCTGAAGCTGGGGCCATATGCAATTCTTAAAAGTATTTAAGCACCTAAAAATGAAAGGAGGCATTTAGTAGATTTAAAAACCTCCCAGTAGGAGTATTTAAGCACAGCTAAAAATCCCACAACTTCTGTGTCCTATCTTTTACCTTGTGGCACCCTGGAGTGCCTGTACAACTTGGAAAATTGCACCAATGAGAGGCTTTTATTTAGACACATGAACATCTTGTATCAGTAATAGCTACAATAATAGAATTGTAATTGATGTATAATTGATCTAAAGCTTGCCTTCAGTCATGGTTTGCTAGGAACTTTTTCCTTCAGTCCTTCTTTTCTACCAGTAATTTCACGGAGTATAAATATATGAAATAGCATGCATATATGGAGCATTAGAGTGTTAAGTTTGACAGAACTATAATTGAAACTGTTTGGAAGCCTTCAGGGAAAGCTGAATGAAATCTTTACTGTGTTTCCATATTGTTCTTTTGTGTTCTTTTTTCTCTATAGATACAGACCAATTCAGGTTAAAGGGATTATAGATGTTATAACGAGTTACTTAGAAAAAAAACGTGAAATAAATTTGTCATTGCTGTGCCTGATAGACTGTAAAAAATATGTTATTTGTTAATTATCAAGACATTTCTTCTAAGTTGTATTAAATTACCATATTTGTCTCCCAGTTAGTATTTCAGTGTCATGGAAGATCATAAACGTGGGACTCGGGAGAATTATCATATGACATGCTAATTTTATTTTACTCTCTAAGTGTTGCTTCTGCAATTCATTTCCTTTGTTAAAACTATGAAAGCTATTTGTTGCTTTGAAAAATAATTTTTTAAAGCGTATTTATTTTACAGTCCATTTTCTCTTTTAGTACGTATATGTCTAGCCTCTTCTACCCTAATAGATGAATAAAATACTCTTAGGAATTTTTCATGAAATGTTCTTAAAGGTTAGAAGTTTTAGAAGATAAAATCATGTGTGTATCACCTAGATTCTACCTTACATCACTGAATACAACATTGAGTAGCCCTTTTCTTTACAAGCATTCCCACTGAATTCAGGCCTGCCATCGATGGGCGATAGTTCTTCTCAGTCGGAACCTTATGCCGACTGTCATTTTTATTAGTCAGCTCTAAAAACCACATGTACAGGAATGACCCAGCACCTGTGTTTTCTGAGGTACGTAACTGAGAGCTTTGCAAAGAGGTAAAATGCCAGTGGATTTTTTTCCACAGACAGATTTTCTGTTGGATTTCCCTGGTGGAGCACTCTCTGGCTGATGGAAGTGTGAGCTTATGTTTTTAAGGACTGACGGGACACTATGGTGCCAAAGCTTCTCAAATAACTTTTAAAGATTCACTAGAACCAGGGAGGTGATTATGGAGGTGGGGAATTGATAGGGTTACATGTTAGTATTAAACCACTTTCTTCTTGCTGGCTCTTTTATGCGTATTTTCTCAAAACTCTCAAACTCAATTTTTTTTTTCCTCCATGTAACACTGCAGTTACTGGGTAAAGTGCAAACAACAGTTACCATCCCAACATTAACATCTTCTATCTCCACAGCAAATTGCTGAGGAGTCTTCCTGATCATATTTTTAATGCCAAATTAGTCTGTAAGATTTCTACTGAAGATAGATTCTTCTGGTGTGAAATTTTACTCTGAGTGCACCTCCCTTTACTGCCTCCACCAATCTTGGGCTGGAGGAGAGGTAGTGCTGTCTGTGAGCATTTTAGCTGACTAATACTGGAAAAAAAAAAAAAGACTTAACAATTAATTGCTGCCTGACTTTCTCATGAACAAAACAAAATCTGGGGAGGTTTCTCCTCAGGCCTGGAGTCCTAGCTACTCTTTAGGATGTCATTGGACATCATAGCTTGAGCAGAGTTTTGAGATTTATGTGTGTGGGTACAAGATAGCTGAAGCTGAACTTTCTGGAGTTGAGGAACTACTAAGTAGACAAATCTATACCTTCCTTCTAATTTTAGTTTTGGGGCATAAGTTTACAGAAAGATGTGAAGGGTGATAAATGAACTCATAAGCCAAAGGAGGGTCAGGAATAAACACAATCTCACAAGTAAAGGTTCAATACTCAAACTGCCAAACAACAATTTAGTGTCTCTTAAAAATATATACAGACATCTTAAAATATATACAAGTATCTTAAAAAATATGTAGATATCGTTATCTCAAACACTCATATAATGAAATGCGTTTTCTTCACTTTAAAGAAACGAGAAATAAAGAGTTTCTTCACTTTCTAAACCAGACATGCTGTCTATATCTGGAGCAGCTTTTCTCCTCTGTATGCTCTCAATGTACAAACATATTAAAATTGTAAATGTCAAACTTGATGTGAGGTTTGAGTGGGGACCTGTCTGCAAATTCCATTTTCAGTTTGCCAGCAAGCACTTTACCGTGCTCAGTATCTTGCACCTTTTCAAGAAGCAGAATAACTTAAGGCACTTCTTATACAGTCATTAATTGGTTGTTTCTAGTGGGATCTCTTCACTGAGTACATGTTAATGTTCGTGATGTGGGTCACAACTCTGCATTGCTATTTTCTCTAATTACCATCCTTCAGTGTTTTTTCCCTCAGCTGGAACATTGTGTTCTCCCAGGCACAGTGTATGCAAAAGCGGAGATATCACAAAATGAGAGGAAAAGATAACCTAATTATCTTCATGGTCCAGGAAGGTCCAATTAGCAATTAGAGAAATGTGTTGAAATAAAAATTGTACATTGCTTCTTTTGACTCTGTTTCTAAACTGTTAAGTTCACTGCTCAGATTTATCACGGGATTAACTAACTGCTGATAAGAACACTTTTAACACCAGAGCTTTAATGTTTCTGAACACAGATGGTTTGAGGTGTTTGAAACTGCATGAATTACTGAACTGTAGTACCATTGCAAGGTTGTTAATTGTTCACTGAGCCTTGACTGGAAATATACTTTAATACATGCTGCACCATCACTGGATGCACAATCATCATAAATGAACGTGCACAGTTGCCATGTTGAGAATGCAAGAAAGTGATCTCATGCATTGGTTGACCTGTGAATGTGCAGGCTCTGCTCATTCCTGCTCCTTGCATAGGTGCACAAAACTGATCACACGTTACAGAACCTACAGAAAGAATAAGATAATGACATTCCTTTATTCTGAGGTTTCATAGTTTATACTGAATTAAAGAGAGTAGGAATGTCTGATGTGGAAGAGGAATGTCTGATGTGGAAGAGGAATGCTTTATTGCAGGATGGCTGACTGCAATGATGACACATTTTCCCTGTGAACCTGGCTTCCCCCTCCTTCAGTATGAACTACACCTGAATTACAAGGTACAGTCTGCAAAAAATGATTACAAACTACGATTACATTTGAGAAGAAAGTGAAAAAAGGTGATGCTGTATCCGATCCATAGTCAAATCTACAATTTATATTCCAAGGGTTGATGTGGTTATGTAATAGTCTTCATTTATCATTTATACTATTACGTATCTACTTTGGAAGGTGTCTACATCAATCTTAGCAATCTCTCTCTAGGAAGTCCTAAGGGTAGGCATAGATTCCTACTAGTGTGCAGCCTGAGCTTGGAAGTCTACCTGGTGAAATACTATTTATTAGAACCTCTGAAGGGAAGCTAGAAGAGATCAATGTAAGCACAGAGGTAACACAGAATTTTAGTACTTCTTCCTCTGCAGGATTACGTTTATTTTTTCTTTTGTCCAGATGGATTCACATTTCTGCAGTTGGAAGCTTTGAAGTCAGTAGCTGACAGGAATATATACATGTATTTTTCAGAAAAGCAGTATGCTATATTCAGTGGGGGGGGGGGGGGAGGCTGAAATGAAATATCATAATAAAACTTGTAGGCTACATGATAGGAAAGGCACAGAGGGCAATAGATGCATTTTCCTCCTTGTCCTGGACTGAAAAAAATAGCAAAAACCATGCTCGGCTTACTATCATGTATTATGTTACCTTATTCATCTTGTCATTCAGTTATTCTAGGCATTTCTTTTTGCATTTCTTTGTCTTGCAGCATGGATCATGTATAACCTCTTTTTTTCTTCTCAAATTAGAAGATGCTTTTTATTTTTAGATTTCATACTCAATGTATTTATTCCCTAATTTCTCACTCTGAAGCCAAACCGATTCTTGACCATGCTTTGCTGCTCAGGTGCACCATGCAAATCAGGCTGGAAGAATAATGACAGGCAAAGGCAAAGGTACTCACTGTGCATAAAGCCTGAGTGCTTAGAATCCAAGATTGCTGTATATGAGCATTTAAATCCAGGAGTGCTTGCTAGGGTATATGAAATGTAATGTTCTGCCTCATTGTTACTTAGATGTATTCAGAAAAATATTTTTAGTAGTTTTGCCTTGTAACAAAATTCTAAAAAAATGTATCCATCTTGACTCCCACTGCCTTTTTGGGCTCCATTCCCCTGTGCATAGGATAGGATACTTCAGGCTTCATTGGCTTGTGTTAGAAGTATATCAAGGGAGACTGGGCCATATTGCTTCAGGGTACAGAGGTAATTGATAAGATCTAGGCTGTGAAACTGTTTCTATTTTTCCATTCACTGCATATCAAGCAGGAGTTGGACCATGTGGAGAAGGTCAGATGGAAAGTAAAGAGAAAGTACAGGGATGTAGAGAGTGTGGGGTTATTTATTCTAGAAAGAGACAGCCATGTCTCCTTTGTCCAGGGAAAGGAACAGAAGGCCACTCTGGAAAGCAAGGGAATAACCTGAATAACCCAATAAATAAGACAAAAGTAAGGTGGCAAAGAAGATTTCAGTTAGGTGGGATAAAAAAATCGGGGAAGTGAAGCAGCACAGATTGAATGTGGAAATATGACATTTCTGCCATTGGTGCTTTTAAAGAATGAGTGAAATAAGCATCAATTAGCAATATCAAGGAGCAGCTAATCCTTCCTTGGGTCAGGAGAATGTTTTTGGTCATGTCTTAAAACCCCCTTCAGTACTAATTTTTCATTGACTATATTAAGATTTTACAGGGAGACTTTCAGCCCGCAGGGTATATACTAGGAAGTCCTGTGTTGTTTTGTCTGAGAATCTTTAGATGGTTTTTCTCCAGGAGTAAATGGAAAGTATCACATGGAGAATGTCTGGTCAAAAAAATGAATGTTGAGAACTACAGTGTTTTACAGATGTGCAGTAAGCAAGTCTGTAAAGCAGATTCCTGTGGTTTCTACAATCAATGTCAAAAATCCTATTGACTTAAGCGGTGAGAGATGCAAACCTTAAGCTACTTGGAAGATATCAGTTAATCAATTTGAATAAAATTCTTCTGCTGTGTGCGTTGAACCAAGCAATAGTTTTCTGTTCCCTTGAGAGGTGACAATCTATCATGCCAATCCCCCTACTCCCACCATTCTTGGGCATTCATTTTAATTAATATTAATTAAATTTGCTTTGAGCGAGTTATTTTGCTGTCCAGATTTTGTGAAAGATTTTCTGGTCATGCTGCTTGCCTGCTTTATCACCTTGGTGCATCCATTTACAGAAGACATAGATGCAATATAAAATATTCATTCATCAATCTGCTGAGGTTAAAACAGTCTTTTCCCCCCCTTTCCCTTCAGTCGTTTGGACTCTGTACCACTGCCAGTGTAGCTGTTTGAGGGTGGCTCAGGGTGAGCTGTACTCCTTTGAGGGGGCTGACAGAAGGCACTGCTGGGTGCCTCGGGGCACTGAGAGGAGACTGGGGCAGGTGAAGCTGGGCTGTGAGCTGTCCTTGGGGATTGCCCCTGGTTGCCGCTGAGTAATGGGAATCAGGTGTGGAAGCAGGGCCCTGCCTACCAGGGGGCAGAGAGCAGCTGAGCTTGGTTGTGGTCTCGCTTCTCTCTGTTTCAGGACCAGGAAAATTGCTGTGAAATGTGAGCGACCTCCTGCCTGCCTGCAGACAGGGTGAAGGCCCTGAGTCACACAGCTTCTCCTCTGGCAAGGTGCTGTGGGCTGGCAGGTGACCGTGCTGGAGCCTGCCTGGGTGCTGGGAGGTAAGTGCGGAGCCTGCCCTGCAGCAAAGCCTTGGGTGCTAATGAGCCTCTGAGTGGCCTCACTGGGGTGCCTGAGGGTGCTCTGGATGCACCGTTGGTCTCAGCCCTCCCTAGGTATCGGCAGTCTGGGCATACGGAGCCAGTCCTGGCAGCTGCATTGGGTGTCATGTGCTGTTTAGGTCAAATCAGCCTCAACTTATTTACTTGACTTTTAAGGGCAGGGGGTGAATCTGAGCTCTCATGTGAAATGTTCTGGTGGTCTCAAAAAAACTAAGTACATAGTATGTATTCCTAGATGGGCCTTAATGACTGTAGTGGGAGATTCTCTGTTGTGTGATGGGGAAATACTTAATGGGAGGGAGAGGTTAATGGAGGGGGGGAGGGAATATCTCTCCTCCCTGGTTTTTAGGGTTAATCTGTATTTGATCCTAGATTTGAATGAACTAGAAAGCAAAATAACATGGACTTGAAGTTTCTAAAGTTCTGAATCTTTGTGAGTAGACAGCCATAATCCTCTAGGTCCTTTTCTTTTTTTTTTCTTTTTTTGTTTTTTAAATTTTTTTTTTTTTTTAAATTTTTTTGACAAGTGGTAGAGTATGTATTGTTATATTTAGGTATATCTCAAACTGTAGCATTCTCCTGATGGCTTTATCCTGCTATTCTGTGTACCAAAGAGTGGAATAATGCATCTCCCAGCACTATAGAAAATTTATGTAACTGCTCCCCAAAACCAATTTCCCACAAAACATTGTATATAATAACTCTGTGTCTCACTTCCATTTTTCTTATGTCCTCTCCTGGTTTAAAACTAAAACATAGTAGAATCTAGCTTAAAAGTTGGATTAATGGCTGCCTGTGCTCTTAATCAATAGAATAAACAAACTATCTGTTCTATTATTGATCACTTAGCATGTGGTTCTAGACTCCTAAATATGTTTGTCTGCAACTTAAGTCTTTTATTTTTTTTTTCCATTGGGTGCCCAATTGACCATTGCTTTGTTAAATTGGACATACTCATCTGTAACCAAATCACTGTAACTATGGAAATGTTCTTACTTTCATTGTACTATGGCATATATTGCTGAAGAGGTACGTGCTGTAGGAAAATCTAAATGAAAGTAATTTTGTTAGTGCTTACAAAGCTAAGAAAGATTTACTCTTTTTCATTTCTATGAATTAAGGATAAATTTCGGCTTTTAAAAACTCTAAGAAAAATACAGTCTTTTAACAAACTACTTAATTGACATTCTAAAATACAATATACTCTAGAATATGGAAGTATTATGCTCTTCGAGGAAGCCCAAGGCTAATATTTTGGTAGTCAACTTAATCTTTAGCATAGCAAAAAAAAAAAAAAAAAAAAAANTCAATTACTGGTTGTACAACAAGCAGTTTTTCCAAGCGTGGGATTGTCTTGTTCTAAACTGACCTAGTTTTCTCAAAAAATGTCTTTGATGAGTAAAAATGTTCTTAAAATTAATACTTTGAGCATCTAGTTTGCAAATCCCTGGAGAAATCTAGCTGCCTTGCAGACAGTGAGAGTACTACTGATTTGGGAGAAGGCAGGCTTTCTCCTGACCCTCTGTCTCTCAGGAAGGGAGGACTGGAAAGGATCTTCCAGGTCCTGAAACAATCACCTGCCATTGTAAGCAGCTGTTATATCTGGCGCTACTCAGAAGTTCATGTTACTTGATCACATGCACATCTGCCCATGGCTTCACTATTCTGATGGTTGAAATCCTCCTCTGCTTCTTTGGCTATCGTTATTCACTTCCAGATTAAACCTGCCAATCCTGAATCTGTTTTTGGCTCTTCTCCCTTGTTGGTTGTCCCCTTTCCATAGATCTTTATGGACAACATTCATCCCCGCAGTTCTGTCTTACTGGACGAAACCATTTAGGAATAGGCAGTTAATAGTGATGAGTATTAACTCCTAATCAGCTGCTACAGACTCTCTTTCCCAGGCAGCGGATGACTGACTGACGATTTGTCTGGCAGTGAATTGGGGTTGCACGGGGAGAGAATGCTGCTGACCATATCATCCCAGGCCAGGACTGCTTTCTTGACCTTCATCTTTCTGTAGTTTTCCAGTCTCTCCACAGTGTAGTGCCCCTGGCCGCCTCTCTTTCCCCTCTGTACCCACCTTCCTTTCCAGTGGCCTGCTGATGGCCCCACCGACGGCTGTGCCCCAGGGCCTCAGCTCCCCCCTGTGCCTCCTGCCCCACTTGGCTGCGGACGGTTCCTAGTGGAGTGTCCCAGATGGCTGCCGGGTTTGCAGAGAGGCAGGAGCTGGTGACTTTATGGCTGCTGTTTCTGTTGTTTACGACTGAGCGAGCAGGGCCAGCCAAACACTTTATTTTATCCAGAGAGTGCAGTAGGCCGACGAAGTGGCTTAGTGGAACACAACCAGCTGAAGAGCCATATGTCTTGCAGGCCTGGTGCACCTCAGGGGCTTCATGCAATCCTTTGAATATAGTTCATCCTCAAAGATTGCAAATTCCTCTCTGCTGAAATCTGCCTCACTAATGCCAGCCAGGAGCTTTTTGTGCACCACTGGGGCTGGAACCCTGAGCACAGCTATTCCAAAGCCTCATGCTTGCATTCTTCTAGTTGGAAAACTTTTTGCTCAGCATATGTTATCCGTTAAGCTAGCCACATAAACTTTACGTGAGCAGTTTGAATAGGAGTAATTTTTTTTTTTTTAATCACTGTTATCTGTCATGGACGCCAGCTCCCCTTGTATTGCGTGACTATGGGTACATGTGTCTTAAATCTTGCTATGATCAGAAAGAAACTAATTGTATCCATAAGTCTTACTGATAGCTGTAAGAGTATTTGAAGTTATTTGTCCCACCTTTTCTTAGTCTAGAGAACATGTACCAAGACTAGGAACATCAACAAATATTTGGTTACACTGCAGCATATGACATGACCCACTGAAAACTTTTGCTTTGGTGTCGCAATTTTTAAAAACTGTTGCCCATTGTTTTTAAAAAAGGGGCTACAGTGGATAGATTAGAAGTGGGATATAGCTGAAAGGCCAATGTTTTCTTGCTGCTGCTTGGTAATATCCTAAACTTGTCTGCCTAGATTAGACTCATGTTTATCTAGTTTCCTCAGCAGTGTTTGGCTTTCAGAAATTGTATTTGGTTAGCAGATTACATTTTTCTTTAACATATGGCTGTTCCAAAGTGGGTTTTGTGCAGTGTTATTCCTTTTGGAGATTATTAATCATGTTTGATAACTTGAGTGGCTTTTCTCAATGATCATGCAAGCACTGTGTATAAAACAGACCTAAATTTTAACTGATAATGTTTATTTTACTTTGGGGAAACGGGGGGCACCCCAGCAAGGTATTTGGAAAGGTATATTTATATCAGTTGGACCATTAAATGAAAATCAAGTGAACAGGTACAACAGCTCAATGAAAACCTGAAGGAGTCTGATAACTGTATTACTCTGTATGTGTGTGTATAAACATATATGGTGCTCCTTAGTTCCAAAGAGTGCAATAGAAGCTAACAGTAACTCTTGGTGGTATTGCCAGATACTTCTGGAGTGGGGAAAACAGTCTGAGGACAGCTGAGGTTCCTTTAGTGGGAAAAGTAAGAGAGGTACTTGGCGACCTCAGAAGTTTGCAGTGGATCTTGAGATGAAAGTGTATTTTGGATCTATGAGAGACTCCTAGCTGTTACAACATAACAGTTATTACTTGCTTAGTAATATTTATTACTAAACATTTATGTTTATTGCCTAGGAAACTTTAAAGGCAATTTTTATATATCATTGCAACTGGAAGGAAAATATAAACATTTCCAAGTCCTAGACTTGATTCATTTTTTAGTATGTCTCCTTATGATATGGGCTATATATTTTGTTATGGAGCAATACAGTGGCGTCTAGCCAGTTTAAAACAGACACCTCTGTCTAAGAACTGGGTATGTAGAAGAGTTCAGATGTAATTGTTGGCTCTGTGCAGGACGTCCCTATGTGGAAGCAATACCCTCTGTCCATCACCCCTCCCTGCACCTTCTGGTGATGCCGTGGTTGTGCAGTGCTTTGCCTTTCCTCACACTCCACATTTCTCTCTCTCTGCTGAGCTTGCTCAAATGTGTTTTACTTAAAGTTTATTGGTAACTTCAAGGCTGCCCCTTAGTCCTTTGTCAAAGACCTCAGGTTTGTTAGTCTTATTAGTCTGTTACCATGGCATTTCCTTCATTTATATTCCTTTGTGAAAGATGCCCTGGTTCATATTGAAGCTTACAAACTACATTTTCAGTTAAATATTATTCTGCAGGACTTGCATGTATATTTTTGCTAAACTAATTTTCTTTTGGGTTCATTGATCTCTTTAATGAAAGTCTAAGCATTTTTATGAGCCAAAACCTCATTACACTGTACAGAGACTGTACTTTAAACCTATCTGTTCTGTTACTGTACATTTTAATAAAACTTTATTAGATTTTTCTTCTGATGAAAGACAGCAGGAAATGTTTCCTTCATTAGAAAACTTGAGGCGCTGGGAAACTTAATGTTGCATTCTTGTTTTCAGATTAATTATGGGTTTTGTTATAGCTGGTTAATGGGCCTTCTATGAAAGGAATTCAATTTAAATTATCCCATAGAAGATAACCACATTCACATCAAGATTATCTTTACACATCTGAACATGTGGCTTCTTTTCAATGAATAATAATTTTTTTCAGTCTTGGATTTAGTAAGTTTTTCCTGTTGTAAATGGGTATGATACACTTTTTATAACAAGGTATTTTATCTAAATTCCGCTTCTACCAGTGACGCTTCACTTTGCTACAGCAGCAGATGCAAATCTACTGCAAATGTAAATCTACTGGAATGTACTTTCTTCCTTCTTTTAGTGAAGACTTCATTTTTTTTTTTTAAAGTGGTTTCCTATGCGACATGGGGTACAATAATCCGTACAGCTATTAGGTTGTCTGAATAAGATAAATGAAATTCCTATTTCATAGGAATGAAAGCGTTTTTATGTAACTTAATTTTGTAAAATCCTGAGTAGCATCTGGAGGGAAGAGAATGATGGGGAATTAAAAACTCAGGGGATTTGCTCAATATGTTGAATCTACTCCAATATCTTATTTTTCCTTCTATGACCACTGCACATATGTTTGGGCTGCTACTGAGAGCAGGAGAACGTGCTTAACTGAAAGCTACAAGAAGGGGTTTCTTTGTGTAGATATAAGCCACTTTTTCCTCTTTCTTGTATTATAGCCACATCTTATTAGTGTCCTGGCTTAAGTAAGAGAGTTTAAAAATCGCTTGCATTTTCTTTCCCTGCTGCCACCACTCTGGAAGACTATAATCAAGAAAGATTTTTATATCCCATTTTATCTCTGCCTGAATTATTTCTATATTCCTAACACTATTTTTTTTTAAAACCAGGAAAATATAAAAAACCCCCAAACAAACAAACAAAAAAACCTGCTTTTAACTCAAATGGGTAGTCAACATGAAACACTGTGCATATTCTTCCCCTTAAAGAGGGAAATTGGTGATAAGGTCACCTTTCACTAACAGACTTGTTGATTTGAAAGCAATTTGCACAAAGTCCTAAGCACAAGCAAGATCCAAATGTAAGTTTTTGAGCTGGTACTCCTAATTGTATCTTTTAATAATTATTATTTCCCTACTTCTTAGCTAAAGCTGAACCAAAAGCCACTTCTTTTGCTTCCTGTCAGTCAAGTTGTAAGCTGGATCATTCCAGACTTTTTTAGTTTCTTCTCCAGCTTACCTCTCCATTCAAACCCCAAAGCTTAGGCCCCAGCTGAAAAGGTCATGGCTCTCGGTGACCTGTGCTTTGTTTTAGAAATTGGTTGAGCTTGTACCCTCCTGCTCTTCTTGGGAGACATGTTTTTTTTCTGAATAACAATGTCCAGTGATGTGAATATACTCAGGGCCTGCTTGGTGGGTTGACCTTGGGCTGCAGCCAGACCCCCAGCCAGCCGTGTCTCACACCGTTTTTCCCCTCAGTCCTCACTGGTGTTTCACCCTTCCTCACGTACGCTTCCCCAGAGGTGCCAGCAGCATTGCTGCTGGGCTCAGCCCTGCCCTGTGGTGGGGCCGTTGGCACCGGCTGTGCCCGGCATAGGGCAGCCCCGGCCTCTCCTCACGGAGGCCCCTGCAGCCCCCGCAGCCTACGCCTGGGCAGGGCCACCCCGCCCCACCGCTCGCAGCGCTCGCCACTCGGTAGTCAGTCTTTATTGATAAAGTGCTATCGTATATTTGAATATCAAAGTTATCACAGCAACAGCTTCTTCCTCATTGCTGTTGGTGTCTTACTGATTGGAGAACCCCGCAGCTGTGTGACGGGGGTGGGCAGAGCGGGACATGGCCCCCCAGCACTGGTGGCACTGCGCAGGTGCTCTGGGTCTCAGGAGAGGTGGTGGCAAGCCATCATCCAGCAGAGAAAGGAGTTGAAAGGAGATGGGAAATCTACAGGTAGGCCAGCTTATGCTTTTTGGTGAGTATGCCGCAGCCCTGCATAGCAGCAAATAGTTGTAACACGAGGGAACGTGGGCCTTACCTCAAAATATTAGAAAGAAGGAGCAAACAACACTCTGTATATCAGCAATGCTGATATATATCTTACCAGGGGGTTTCGTCTTCTTGATGGTGGTGTCTAGAGTTGCTCTTTTTCATGCATGGAGTCATTTTGAACCTGAAGTTTTAAAATTTTGGTTAGATATAGATGACCCCATCAACCAGGTGCCGTGGATTGCATCCCGTAAATTTCATTAGCTCTTCTTTTTTCAGTAGGAGGGTTTTAAATCCTGCAGGATAAAGAAGGGAGTGTTTGGTAGGAAAAGCTTTCCAAGGCTTCTGAAGGCTCTCGGGCTTGGAGACTGCCTAGGGATTGGGCCTCATTCTGGTTAGTTTTGGGTTTAGTATTAAATCTTTTAAAAGTCTTTGATAGTCGCTAATGTTCAAGCTGGTGGCTGTGCATGGAATATATGCCAAAGCACTAATCTGTATAAGGTGGTGTTGAATTATGTACTTCTAAAATAAACGTCCATTTAGAGCGACCTACTTCTGACACACTTCATGTAACATAAGGAGCACCTTCTTTCTTTCCAGTAAGCAGGTCACTTTGAGGTGTTCCTAATGATAGGAATTTATGAATGTAGAGCAGTTTGTTTTTCAGCTGGGGCTTTGGTCTAGAAATGCACAGGGATAGTGGACTGGTTCAGATTCCAGGATAAATGCTCCCAGGAAGTGACTTACTTTTGACCTCCCCAGAACACTCCAGGTTTTGGCTTCTGACAGGCATTCTGTCACAGGTAAGGAAGAGTTGTTGATGCAGATATCCTAGGTGTTGTACTGAATAATAAGCCAGTAATAATTTGTCACACAATGTGTGTAATGCCTGGCTATTCACTTCTGAAGGACCACTATACGTGCTGGTCAGTGAGTCAGCCCAAGTGCGCTGGCCTCAGAGGCTCTCATCTCTGGAAAGATGTGTTAAAATATATACCCTGGCTTATTAAGCAGAGAGTGTGACATAAGTACGGCCAGTTCCATATAACTGACGTGACTTAAATTAACTGGTGAAAACTGACTGCTCCCTCCTAATTGCTACAAAATAGCACTACACAAAGTAAAGCAATAGGAATGTTGTTAGTGTTTAGTGGTGAATGATTCAGCATCATTATCTTCCTAATAATGTGTCTGGAATAGCTTCAATTACATCAAATGTGTTTACATTATTACTTTGGATTTTAATGATCAAACTTTGTGCTATATTTGCTTCTAGGGCTTCTGGGTATAAAATAGAATACAAGAACTCTTGGCTGCAGGTCATCAAGCTAACGATTTGCAGTGTAAGTCCTCTGAGCAGCATGCCCAAAGGGAATGTGTGGTAGCATGAGGAATCTCCAACTCACCCAACCTGCTTTGACTCTCTTCTAGCTGCAAACAGGTTATGTCTTCCAGACTAAGAAATGCTCTGAGTTTGTGCCTGGTCTACCCTAACAGTTCTGTGAAAGCTCTCAAAGTTCATCATTAGTGGACTCAATTGGTCTGAAACTTTGATTTAGTTTTTTGTAGGCAACACTTAGATATATGTTTTTATTTATCCAGGTTGCTTTAACCTAGAAATCATGCTTGTACTTTGTGATGTTTGGCCAGCCTGAGGTATTTTTTTGGTGGTCTCATACATGCAATAACGCACTTCTGTTGTAATCAAGCAGCACAACGCAGGCATACCATTTTCTGCTTAGTATTTTCTTATTCAGTGAAAAGGTACATGCAACAGCACCCCCCTCCCCCCCAAACCTGTGTATATCTTTTAATCAGGTGGAAAACTTCCAATACTACTGCGAGGGCTGTAGTGTGCCTCTGGGGTTTGGATCAGAGCTCTGATCCAAATGATGTGATGTGGCATCCAGAGGTGGAGCTGCTGGTTTTGCACCCTGTGGCAACCAGAAGCCTGTAGAGGCACGGGTTTTGCTTTTTTGGTTTTTTGTTGTTGTTGTTTTGTTGTTGTTGTGGTGGTGGTTTTTTTTTTTTTTTTCTTCCTTCCTGTTGTGACGTTGATGGGAGCTCGGTCCAGAAAAAGCTGCCTCTTTCAAAGGCTCCTGCTGACTTCTGGCTCAGTAGGATACTTATTGTTGCAGCAGCAAAGCTGCTAAGGAGAAATCCTTAGGTGTCAAGAATTGCATGCCCTCTTGGTTCAGCTTTAATTCGCAATAAGAGTGAATTGGGCACAGGCTTGATATTCTTGTTCCCATACTAAGACACAAAGTTGTGGGTTTTTTCCCAGCTGCTCTATTTGGGAAATTATTTTTATTCAGTTTGTGTTTAAACAAGTCCATTTACCCTTTATTTTTACTACCACTTGACTCAGAGTTACTTTTCCAAACATTGCAAATGCTTGACAATTAGAGTCTAATTAGCAAAATCTAAGAAGTTCTGCAGTTTTGGATCTCTTCTAGACTTGTTCTGCTGCACAGTCCAAAAGCTCATTGAAATGCCTGTGTGAGATAATATTGCAGTGAGCATCAGAGGCATAGTCCTTGACCCTGTTTTCACTCGTCAATAGCTCTTAATACTGTTCAATATTCTGTATGAATGAGAATAAGCTTGTAAAGTCTTGCAGGGTAGATGGGTTAATGGATCAATATTGACCTTTACCATTACAACTGCAATTAAAGCTGCATATGAACTGAAATGAGGGTAGCAGTTTCAGCACAAATGGAGAGGGTGGGGGGGTTGCAGGAAGATATTTTCATTCAGCAGTATTTTATGCCATTTTAGATGTCTCTGAAAATGTCACAGAATTGGAAATAAAGATGTATGGAGAATGACATGAGGATGTGGATAGTTTTAAACCAAGACTATGTTGTGTGTTTCTGGTGTGTGTGTGGTTTGTGTGTGTTTGTTTCTTTTTTTCTTTGACAACACAGAACCTTTTAGCAGTGAATTTAAGCTATCTTCATTAAAAACCAGCTATGAATTCGGCCGGTATTTGTTTTTACTTACTTGATTTCTCTCACTGCATTTGCTCTGAGGTTTGGATGAAGAAATTGCATTTAGCTCAAGGAGATCTCACAAACAGTGGGCAGACTGGGTTAACAGCATAGCGCTGTTTCTGGGCCATGGCAGTGTGAAGCCAGAACATGCTTGTTCCCTGCCAGCATGCATCCTTCAGAACTAGGCTTCACCAGCCAGCCTGATAGCCTTTGAACACCCTTTGGCTATGCTTTCACATCTTGTGTGGCCACCTATGTCAAATGCTGAAAGTGGCTTGGCACTTTGGAGTCATGTTGAGGGAATCTTTGTCTTCAGCAGGTAGAACTGGGCTGATTAAAGTGTCACCTCTTGGGTAGCTGAAAAATGAAGGCTCCCACCATCATCAGAGGCTTCTGAATTTTTTGGTGTGCTTAATAACCTGATTTAAGCTTGTGTCTATGCTACCTATTGTTTCGGTGTTTTGTTTTGTTGTTTTTTTTTTTTTTTTTTGGAGAGGGGGGTAACAGTATGTATGGGACGGGGAAGAAAATCAATTTCACACACTTTGTATTAATACAGCATAAAAAGGAGAACAAGAACAAGAAAAAAAAGGTGGGGTGTGGGTGGAACGGCTCAAGGACAGTCTTCAGAATACTTTCTCTGTTTTCAAAAATAAAAATTAATAAAATTAAAAAAAAAAATCACTTTTCCACTGTGTACCAAATCCCCAACTCTGCATTTAAACGGGAATGTACGCATGCAGGTGCCTTTAACCGTAGTCCTCTTTACCTGCTATTCTCATGGCTATGTTTTATTATGAAATACACAAATATGAGAGGGTCTGCTTTAAGAAGCAAGAGGAGATACCAAATAGCTGAAGTCTCCTACAATTTTGGCCAGCTTTGGTTATAAACTCAAGAAGGCTACATTTACAACTAAAGAAAGGGAAAGAGAAATACTCATTAATTCCCACATTTTGTCCTGACAAAGTATTAGTGGTAGAAAGGATAAAGTGAAATGGGATAAAATGAGAATGAAAAACTTTAAAGGAAATTTAAAAGTAGCCAGGAGACATTAAGTGAATGGATGGAGAACAGCACAATTTTGTTATCGAATAGTGCCAGATTTTGCTACCCTTACTAAATTAGTATTTTAACTTTGCAAAGAATTAAAAGCCCTCTCAAAGCTCTGCCCTACTCGTGATAGGTGAACTACTGCCAGCACTGAAGTATAAGTTTTTAATTTGTCCACAGATATTTGTATGTGTGGAAACAATGTAAAGAAAACATGCTTTCCAGGTTGGACTACATAATATTCCCTTCTCCAGAAAAAAATCCTTTTTGACCAAGACTGGAAATGAATGGGATCCTACAGATACCTGTCTTGTCTCTGGCACTCCTGCCAGCTGGATGGCCAAACCCTGCTGCAAACAGTGAGAAGAAAGCTGAAAGGGCCAGGGGGGATTGATCTTCCTGGACGGGTTTAAGTGCAGGATGCTCCCCAACGTATCTGGGAGAAACAAGTAGTATTGATCTGTTCTGTGGGAGTGCTAAACTTGCACTGAACAGAAAAATCTCATTAAACCTCCCCAAGATGCCCTTTGCTGCTATTGTTGGGGTTTTTTAAGCATTTTCTGTACAACAGTTTTCTTTAGATTAAATGGCCTCAAGTGTAGCAGGATCAATGCAGCTATCTGGAGACTTACTTTTGGTAAATAAAAATAATTGTAATACAACAAATAGAACCTATTTGCCGTGTTATCTAGTGAAAAGCAGGGCAGAATCTTTAATTTGTTCTGAAGCGTTGAAAATCTATAATGCTAGCTCTTTGGGTGATTCTTCTCTCCCTCCTGTGCTGGAGTATGTTCTCAATGTGGGAAAAAAATCTTGCCAATCAAAGATGCTTTACTGTTTGTGGTGGGGGGTTTTTTGTTTGGTTTGGTGTGGGGTTTTTTTCTTTTTTATTAAAAAAAAAGCTAATTCATATGTTTCAAAGTAACTGCAGTTGAAGTGGGACTGTAACCGTTATGACATGTCATGTCTATTTAAACTAATCTGGATCAGACCCTCTCTTTTTTGTTTCCTTGAATTATCATGGAGGTGGTTATATAAATCACGTATACTCTATGAAGTCTTTAGACTGCTGCAAGTAACACTACAAAATACAATAGTTATTGTCTCCTTCCCTTTTTAGATTCCACATACAGATGTTTATCTATCTCGGTAGATATCTAAGTGTGATTTAGTCTTAGATGTTGGTTAATGGTTTGGTCCTAAATTGTTTCTGAAAATGAAAGTTCAGGTTGAGTTTAATAATATATCACACAAGTAATAACTTCTGGTTGTAATGCTTTTCATCTGAAGAGCTCAAAGTACTTTGGAAACATGTTATTTATTATGTACTTGTAGTATTGTGTTGGGAGATTTATGAAACTCATGGTCTGTAAAACCATGTATACAGGCAAGTCCTAGGTATGGAAGATTATTCAGAAAGGAGACCCTCTACACTCCTGTACTTAAGTTGTGGGGGTGAAGCTCCCTCTGAGCAGGAGCTGTCTGGCAAAACTCTCTTTGGACCAAGTTCAACAGTGATAGGCAGTGCCAAGCAACTTGCATCGCTTCAATTTACCTTTTTGTTCCTCAGTTTGCCTGGTATGCAAACATAGCTGTACAAATGCAATCTGCCAAATTTTGCTGCTCCTTTTGAGCTAAAGAAAGCATTAGTAGTGATTCAGCATCCAGAAAAGGGGTAGTTTGATTCCAGAGCTAGTACAACAGAGAACCTGGTCTCTTGTGAACCACCACATCTGAAAAAAAACGAATAAGAAAAGATCATGGCTCTCTCGTTTGATCTAGTTTCATTTTTCTGTGAATACGGCAAGCTTCTAGTAGTATAATCCCTTAGACCATCATTTTTACTTGACAGCAGCTAATTGCTCACATTTTTGTCAAATTTCTGACCTTTAAATGGTGCCACTTTTGACAGCACTTGAAAATGGTGACTGCTTCTAGAGAAGGCAAGAAGAAACAAGGCATGCATTTCCACTTTAATTAGGATTTGTAGTGCATTAATGACAATCTTGTTGTCAGAAAACTTTACACGCTTGTAAGGCTGTCATGATGGGCAGTTGTTATTCCTTGTCATCTTCTTTTCTTTTTCCTATCCATAAAAGTGAAGAGTATCCCCAAGGGTAATGTGACTTGGTGCACAGTGCAGAGATGAGTTTTCAATAGAATGCTGCTAGTGACATGAGGGGAAAATAACTGTATAATTTACTGCCAGACTGCGTGTAGAGAGAAACCAACGGGAAAAGAAGGCTATGTGACAATCCCCACATTGTAATACTTCTGTAAGTCGCATGGTGCGTCTGAGTACCTCCTACTCTGCACGGGTAATGCCTGACTTGCTAGATAATCTGGACAAACAACTTCTGAAGGCAGAAGAGAGCCACATGTTTTGGGGTTCTGTACTAGATTCTGTCTGAAAGACCTGAGTGTACACAGTAGGGCCAACCCTGACCTGCGCTGTAGGTCTGGCCTTACCACAGACTGATAGCTCATGGAGTTGAGATGTGGGTCTTCTTGCATCCTGCCCCGTCCCAAGCAAGGAAGCAGGCTGGAGCTGATGATTGCTTTTGCTGTTTCACAGACCTCCGCAAATGGTGGGCCTCCATTTCTGTTGTGTGACTCCATGGGTACTTGTCACATCTTGGGGGTGAAAAGCTGCAGGGGAAAATGGTGGTGAGGATGTAGCTGCTAGCAGAATAATTCACCGAGCTTGTCGTTAGCTCTTTGTTGTTGTCACTGGCAAAAGAAAGCCTCTGGGAACAGGCTGTGAAGCATGTTAATCACTTGGTTTCCCCTTACTTAGTGTAATGCTTGTCTGTAATTTTAGATTTAAACATATACACACACCTTTCATGTCTGCCTTTTCCAGTTTATGGATTGAAGCCACAGCACCTAGTAAACTACTCTTACAGGGTTGTCTCTACTATACTTGTACAGAGGACTGGTACGACTGGACTCGTACAGTGTACAACTGGTTCTGAGACCAGTTGTAATTTCTTTGAAAGAAGCTTTATTTAAAGTTAAGATCACTGAGGAAAAATGAAATACACAGGAAAGTGTAAGTGTTTCAAGATATCATAAGCTTGACTTTTCTCTAAGAGTCTTACTAGCAGGTTATTGAAAAATAGAATATAAAGAATAAATGTTGGCTGTGGTTTTGGTTGGGTTTTTTTGTTTGGTTGGTTTTTTTAGCACAGATTCTATTCTGACCCACTTTAGAAGCAGTTTGTCCTGTTTCTGTCTTATACTCTCTTCTAATATTTAGTTGTGGTCATCTTATGTGAAGCAGACTCCTTGTGATTCCTAGGAGAACTATTTACAGTCCTTATCCTATATAGAGGTTTGTTTCAAAAGTTATTATTAGCTGAACTTTTTACTGTCCAAGTAGGTGAATCAAGTCACTGAGCTCTGGTACTATATTCGTAAAATCTTTGTACTAGATGGGTAACCTTGAATCAGTGAGTACCTCACTTCTGAACTGCTCAAGGAAAGGTTTACTTCCTTAAAATTTCATTCATTCTCTGTTTTCCCTGACTTAAGCATATGAATACTAATATTTGTAGACCTTTGAATGGTCACAATATAGTGATAACAGTACAGAGAAGTAATAAAATGACACAGCTAATGTCACAAACATTCAACCTTCATAATAGTAAAAACAAGAGAGAGGGTTCGGACGCTGATGCTTTAGGCATGCCTCTGGTACAAGTAACGTGGATTCTTCTGGCCATGTTTTGAGTTTCTTTTGTCTGTTTGTTTTTTATAGAAAGCAAAGGTCTGACCCTTCAATTAGAGATAAATGTGCCCTTTCCACTTGTCGGAGACACGTAAAAGAATGAAATGTGCCATATTTGATCTTGGGTTTTGCTGGGTTTTGTTGTTTAAATAGCTAAAGTATTTTTGACTTGAAAATATACTTACATAAATGAAAGATCCCAAATAAAAAGTGTCAGGATGTCATTGGTTTGTTATAAATCCTGAAAATAAGTTCTTTAGTTACAAGCCATGAATATTTTTAGAGCAGTGAACATATTCATAATACCTCTCCTAGTAAATAGTGACTATAATTGGAGCATGAAATTTTAAGAAAATGTCTTTTTCACCCTGTTCTGCATCTTCTGATAGAATTCTCTGAGAAGCATCCTGTAGCTGAATGGCTTAGTCTGTAGCCTTATTGACTAAGATCTCACAAAGGCACTATTTCCTAACTCTTGGCTGTGTGCATTAGAATTTAGACCTGCAAGGGGGACACACAGAACTTAACCTTGAAGATACAATATGGAAATTCTATTTGTTAATGCGTTCTAATAGGCCAATCTAAGTACTTGTACAACCTGAACAGGATGAGTTGGTTGTTTCATTTTGATGAACGTTTAGGGAAAAATGCGTTGCCCCCTCCTCTGCCTGCAGCTCTGTAGGGTTTTACTGCTTATTTTCCTTTGCTAGCTATGCATGTGGCCTCTAATGTGAATGAAAAGAATGAGAACGCTCATTACAAAAAAAAAAACCTGATAAGTTTGTATATAATTCAAAAATGCTAAAAAACCTCTTATTTTAAAAAACATGCTGAGAGCTATATGCAAGTAGCAATTCTTACTTTTCATGCAGAATTCTGTATAAGGCTGTTAACAACATCACATGTTTGTAGACAAATACTTTTTCTGTTTTTCACTGGAAACAAAAGAAATTTTGCAAATACTGAGCTGAATGTGGTATATTTTTCAGGAAAAGTATGTTGACCTGTTGGCATTGCCATGGTCTGCTCTGGTGAAAGTGTGACCTTGCTTTGGAGCTGCAAGCTATTTATGCTAGGCTCAATGTGCCTTTTGAGAGTGTGGACAGCAGTTCTCTTTTGCCTAAAAGCAGCATGCCGAGCTTGAATTACAGAGAAAATGACTTGCTTTAAAAAATGATAATACCCAGAATTGTGCCTGAAGACTCTAGAACAGGAAAACATTTAACTGCCTCTCACAGTGTAGTTTATTGAGGTTTAGACACATGTTTAAATACTGCTGAATCAGGGCCTCGATTATTTTTCAGGCTTGTAAGTGGGGGGGGGGGCGGTTAATTTATTTTTTAAGTAGGTTTCAGAAACGTATTCTCAGTTCAAGAAGATAGTAACAGGGCACACCATGACAAAACCAGACTTCAGCTCTGTTTTTGAGATGCTTTCACCAGTTCCAGTCTCTCTGCATGGGGCCAGAATCCTGCAGTGCAGATGTTTGCCCAATCTGTTGCTTGCATCTTTTTTTAGATATTGCTTTCCAGGATACAGTCCCCTATTTTGAATTCCTTTATCAAATGTCTGACCTTGTGTTTGTCTGTGAACATCTTTGACTTGCTAGCTAAGCTGGTTTGCTTTTATGGTTATCCTACCCCTCTCAATATTTAGGACTACTCCAATTGCTCGGTTGTCTACACATTTTATCAGTACCGGCTTTCCTACATATTTCCAGCTCATTGGTTTTTGTTGCTTTTTTTAAGTCTAACAAAAAACTGATCTGGAGAAAGAATTGCATATAAAATTTGCAGATTATGTCTTGGAGACATAATAACAAGCATTTTAGGTGGAGCACCTGTGCAGATCAATCTAGCTAGATTTGGGGTTTATGTCAAGGAAAAAGCTTATCTTCTGACTGTAGTAATTTCTCTCTCTGTGAACTCCGCTCTCACTCAGTGATGGCAGGAAGGGATGGAACCCCCACTTATGTGCAAAAGAAATGGTTTAATTTATCCCTGAGCACACAATTCCTTGTAGTCTCCTGCTGTAGTCCAGCAAAATCACAGCATATCAGTCAAAGGACCCTCACTGACTATTTACCAAAGGTTATCTGCATCTGGGAGGTATCAGATATGTACTTTCTTATCTTAGAAGGTCATGGACTTGATAGTTGCTTGTTTTGGGGTTTGCAATGCAAGGGGAATGAGTTCCTGTAAATAATGATAAGACTGAAAGGTTCTTAAAACCTTAACTGCTTCAGTGCCTTAAGGATGTAAAAAATGTGCCCAATAAAAGTTACCCCACTGTGACCCCTTAGTTTCACTGGATTTTCTTGCTCTCTTCTGGAATGTTTCTTGCCTAATAAAATTTCTCTGCTCACAAGGGATTACTTTGTAAAGGCGTATGCTACAGGCACTCAAATATAGAATAATTGTTTTATTTTTCATTCCTTTCCGCAAGGAAAGGGGGGAAAATATGATATTTTTTTCTTGCGAGAGTGATTCTTTGTGACCCAGTGAATTATCCTTTGCATTTTTCTCCCTCCTTCCTTTCTTTATTCTAGGAAAAATTCCCATAATTGCAAAGTCCTTGGTGGCTGTAATCAATATATCATCTTCATTTCAGTAGCCAATACTCAGAGTCATTAAGAATTCTGGGTCGTAATTAAAGTCAGTAGAGAGCTCTAATACGTGTGGGACATGCATTGTCTGTCTTGTCTCAGGATGGTATGTTTCAAAAACTGAATTGTGAGCTCTTCCCAGAGAGACTGAGCCTCCAGGCAGGGTATATGATTGCAAGAAATGATTTACAGATCTACAAAATACTTGTGCACAGCCAAGTGCAATTATCAAGATGGTTCATGTTACTCTTAAATCTGCTAGTATTTTGACATGTTTCTACAGATATTTGTGTGAGGAGTGGATAAACATAGTAAGTCTGTTACTTCATTGCACTTTGAAGTTTGTCTATCTCCATTCATTTAAAATATTGCCTTTTCTCTGCATTTTTATGTCTGTATTTGTATCTGCAAATGTTAATTAACATTCTAGTTTGCAGATTTCAGAAACTTGACTTTAAATCTGTAACTGTTTTTGCCTGGTTATAACAAATCCTTTTAGCCTTACATCTTATGTAGTTGTGAGAATGGAATAAGGCCTTCTATATGGTGTGTTTTTTCTCTTCTCTGATTGCTAGAGCAGTATCTGTTTAAAGGGACATAATAGAAATAATTCTTACTGAAGTGGCTTGGTGGGCAGACAGTGGGTGAGTAGGTCAAGGTGACAATACAAAAATGTACAGTTCAAAAACTGCCTGCAAACTAAAAATTCCTTTGTGTTCTGAGATTACAACTGCATGTTGCTCCTGCGTGTTTTTCTTATTTCAAAATATTGGACAATTTTTTACATTATAGTGTGCACCCAGAGATAAGCAGAGTTACCTTTCGGAAGGCCAACTCTTATCCCACTGTGACTAGAGGCAATGGATTTATTTCCAGTTCTGAATTTGGAAAGGTAACTGATATCTAATAACCATCTCTTAACAATGGCTACTCTGTGGTTGTAAGAAACTTGGCAGACAATTAGTGATGAATTAACTCCACTGCTTTGATCTGTCTCTTTGATAAATATCTATGGGTAGATAATGATTTCTTCAAAAGGATTTACTGTTCATTTTCTCTTAAAGCCTTTTCTTCACTGTGGGTATATTAAGCTTTCCCTCTGTTTTTGCCATATCTCTATTAGCAAAAGCTCTAGTAGAGAAGAGTATTGTACTTGCAAGAACAATAGCTGCTTAGTCCAATAACTTTAGTTCACAGACTTTGTAGCCTGATCTACGTTATAGTGGCAAAAGCATTGCCATGTCAGTATAGGTTATGTTTGGAGGCTTTGCATCCTTACAATTGTACCAGAAAATCCTTGTGCCTTAGTGTCATGCCCTATCGCTCCCTTCTCATTTAGGGACTTCCTTCATATCTGGGGTCTTCCACCTGTCTCCCCCTTTTCCCTTGTGGCAAGGTTTCTCAGTCTTCTCTATATCAATAAATATAGCTCTGATTTCTTTCTGTCACACAACATAATACTGTGCATGCAGACTGTGCTAGCTTAAATGATTGCAACTATTTCTCATCCTGGTGGTATATTGTTTCTGTTTGGCTGCATCTGAACTTGCAATGTGACAGTTACAAAACTCAAAAATAATTTCTGTTTGAAATCTGCTAGCCTAAAAACATGTGAAGAATCATCTGAACCACTAAAATTAGGAGATTTTCAGATATTTTTAAAATATTTTTCCTCTTAGGAAAAAAAAACACTTACAGCAGGAAAAAGAGCAAATTCTGCCTTTCTAGTTGATATGATTCTATCACATTAACAACTGGGAACAGCTGTCAAGGATCGGAGTCCCACTGATGATCTACTGTGCTGGAGCAAAGCAGAAAGAAGTAGAAATGTGTAGAAGAGGATTTTTTTAGAGGAAGCTCCTTTGAAAAAGGCATACAGTAGGTAGGTTGAGTCTAAAAATGGGTCACCACTGTTGCCTTAAATGACAGGGGGATATATTTATTTTCATTCTTTCAGAACAGTCACTGAATTTCTTTTGTTTAAACCTCATAGAGATGCATTGGCTTTGCCATTTGTTGTCATGAGGTGATAGGAGGGAGCATCAGTCCTCAAAAGTGTCCTTCCTCAAGCTCACCAAACTTCTGTTGTAGTAGATGTGTGGCAGTGCCCAGAGAAGGCCACAGCTCTTTAACTGTATGATAGGAACTAATGACATAGAGGGATATTACATGTCTGCTGATGTCTTGACATGGAGAAAATTGGAGTGCAGGTGGTGAAATTAGAGAGTTAATCTGTGATACACATCTTCTGGCAATGTTGTATGTGCCTGTAACTTAGGTTTCTGTGCTGTCCCTAACAGTAGATGCAGAAGTAAAAGATTACTTTTTCTTTCTTTGTGTCAGAGGGTCCAACCTGTTCTCATGAAGGGATCTGCAAATGCTTTTAGCTGCGTTAAGAAATTGAATCTCAGATAGTGGAAAGGTTTTTGTCTGTCTTCTAAAAGGTAAATGTACTGATGTGGCAGAATGGCTTAATCTGAGCATCATGTTTGTAAGATTAATAACAAAACCAAAACCAAATCATGTGATATGGGCAGAACTGATCTCGCATTCAGAGGAAAACAGTTGTATGAACACAAGACAAAGTACAGGGCATTGTTAGGTGGTTGTGTTGGTTGAAATAATACTTAATTTAGTAGCATGGAAAATTTAAGCAGCCTCTGCCTTTCCTAGTGTAAAGGCCTACAAAAATTGCGGAGTGGCTGTGACAAGTGTTATTGATTATGCATCATTTGTTAATAAGAAAATACAATCTAGATACATATCTAGATTTGGTTGGATTTTTTTAAAACTTAATGGTCTGGAAAGAGCTAGAGAATAGTTTCTGTGCTAATTAGCAAGGTTAATGGCAGAGGATATGGAATATACAGAGGTGTCTGAAAGCGAGCTTAGATTTCCAGGCATCACTAAGGAAGAAAGAACATAAACTGAAGTATGGGAGAAAAGTCAGAAAAGGGAAGGTTGACAGAAGGGATGAGGATGAGTGAATAGGGCAGAAGGAAAAAAAAAAATGGGTTTTTTTATGGAGCAGGAGGAGAGCGAGTTTTGGGAGGCTTTATTAGACCACCACACGTTTCTTGTTCCTCCTGACTTTATGTGTGTGTGTGTTGGTTTGGTTTGGTTTGGGGTTTTTTGTGTGGTTTTCTTTTTTTTTTTTTTTTTTTTTTTTTTTTTTTTTGTTCTTGTTGTTGGCTTACCTTCACAAAGCTATTGCATTTGGTTCCATATGAGAAATTAAAGCTGAGCTTTAACAGATGTACCCAAAATATTTTGGTACATAACTATACCAACTGAAGCATATTATGTGATTACTGGTCTCTATAGTTCTGTGATCAAATGTAGATATAAATCCTTCTGCATTTTTTTTAACAGTTGATGTTAGTGGTATAACTTTTTTGTTTGTTTTACTTACTTCTGTTCTTGTGTAATTATTTTATAGAACATGAAGGAAAATGCAGAATACAAAGTAGTTCTGACTTTTTTTTTTTTAATGAGCTGCATCTAACTACATTTAACTGCATCCAACTGCATTCAGATCTGGAAACTTAAAAGATTATCTCTAATTTTACCGCATAGTTCCCAGTGGAAGAGAACTGTATCAACACTGTACAAATTGTGTTGTCATAATCAGCACTGGAGTGTACCAGTGTATTTAAACAACGGTGTGGAAGGACCACGTTACAGAAGATACCCCAATTAGTACTCTTCCTTAAAAGTGAATGTTGAGAAATGAACCAAGACAGTAAACCAGCAAGAAATCTTCAGAGGGGTAATGACACTTGTAGTTTTCAACTTTATGCAATATGAACCAGCAGCCTGCAGGCAAATATCTCTAGGTAGGCCCACCACCAATCACCCGGGCTAAACAGGCTGCCAGTATCCACTCGGCACAAACATGTTTTTCAGGCAAAGGATCTATTGCTTTTTTTCCTTATTCATGTAGCTCCCATTAATGTCAAAGGGAACTATGTGTTTGCGAAAAGAAAATGGATCCCCTGAGGGTGTCAAGTATTGTAAGGTAATGTTCTTCTGTTACGTTTTATGCACTGCTTATTTTTATGAGTTGTTGTAATTGTTTAGTGTGTATGATTGCTTTAGGGCCTGCTGTCAGGTGTGGAATCACTGCATAAAAAGGGCTCGTGAATGAAATATTGAGAATATGGAAAAGCAACCTCATCCTTTTAACGTCAGCAAAGCAAATATTATATATTTGGACTAGGATCTTACATAAGGAGCAGCAGAAACTAAGAGCTGCTTGAGAACTGTGAAAATGCATGGTCCTAACTGACCAATTAATGCCTACAGTTATTGACATTTTGGTAATTCATTAAGGTCTATATCAGTTCTGAAACAACTGGTCTGCTGGGAGGAGAGCTTATAAAGGCAGCATTGATTAAATACACTGAACCTGAGAGACAAGATTAGTGGTCATATTTCTAATTTGTAAATCAAATACGTTTACAATGTAAACAACTTCTTTATTCTTGTTTTTGAGGAAACCTTTTGACATGAACTTGGAAGTGCTGTTGCCTGAGCTAACAGAATTGTTCCAAAGTAATTGTGAACCTTTTGTCTTGGTTTATACCATCAGTCAGTGAAAATTAGATATTCTTTGGCAATGATCAAATGATTTTTTTTTTTGAGCTGTAATAATTGGACCTTTTCTTGATACAAGCAATTTGTGTTACTACCGCTGCCACTATTTGGAAACTGATGAATGGGTTTCTTTGGTGCTGTTGGCTGAGTGGAGTCACCATAAACAGTGAAAAGACAACTTCAATAAGAGTTGTCCTGAATGTGAATTACAGACGGATAAAGATAACAACTCCTAACTTTTGTAAAGAAAGCTTTCTATAAACGCAGAAATTTTTTTTTGGAGCTCTGTGAAGTTCTTAATTTGGAGAATTTTTACATGGGTTGAAGGATATTTTAAGCTACACAGGGTGGGTGTCCCCTGCTTCATGGAACTTCAGTGCTTTTCTACATTTCTGTTCACTATCAAGATGAAAAGTCGTTACCAGGACTGAAATCCTCTTCCAACACTATGTTCTACAGAACTGTAGCAATGGCTCTAGTTGTTCTCTGCACAAGGATTTTTGTTAAGGTGAAGAATAATTGCCTTGTCTCCTGTGCTTCCACTTGATAACAGTTATCTTTGGTGCAAACCTGCTCATTTGGAGTTTAGTCCACTTAAGTGAGTGGTTCTATTGGGTAAATAATGCACTAGCAGAAAAGCCGTAAATAATGAAAGTAACCTTTTTATTAACATATAATTTTCTGCCCAATCCTTGGCCATGGGAGTTAACATCACCATGTCTGACTTGGGCTCAGATGCGGAATGATGAATTAAATCTGTAGACAAGTTCAGCCTGTGGATCAGAGTTGTGGTTCATGATTGATGTGGATTATCATCAGAATATGGAGACAACCTGTTTGTTACATGCTGACTTATATACCCAGTTCTTGACTCTTCTGATATGTAACCTGTATTATAGCTCCAGATAAAATTCAACCCTCTGACATGTTCCTGAAGCAGGTTTTTCAGAACTTTCTTCTACATTGGGAAAGCATAAACCATACTGTGTTGATGCTTTTTGTCTACTTCTGATACGTTCTTAACAAAAGCCAGTACTTCAATACTGCTGCTTTTAATAACAAAATCAGTTCTTTTTCCCCAGAAAATGCAGTATTTCCCTTTGTCTTTCAAGTGGATCTCTGATACCATAACTAGGTTACCAAACTGGCACAATAGGCAAGACAGCTGGCTGCCCAAGTCTGCATATCTGGCAAGACAGTGCTGCAGGTGCAGGAATTAAACACTTGTTTTCAAGAACAATTTTCTGTGCCTGACTTCATGTCCTTGTGCTTCTTGCAAACAGCAGATATTTTTCTTGTCACTGCACAGCTGAAGACTAGCATTGCATTAATCTACTTATCCCTAACTTTCTAGTATAGAAATTGATTCTATCAGAAGCCATTTTTCTTATGTTCCCTTTCATAGCAAACTGCTTTCCTATTTCTCCCCAGTAGTGCAGGAAATGCTTGGATTGCAGGTAATCTTGTGAATTAATTTCAAATCAGTTTATTACTTCAGTGACCACTTGGGTTCTTCACAATGGTACTTTTCAATGTTTAATTCAAAATAGAATTCTGTAAAAATCAAATTATGTTCAAGTCTAGCTTTGGGGAACAGGAATAGGAAATTAAAAAGGGGTACGTGAGAGTAATTTTTTCAGTAGAAACTTCAAGCAGATTTCCAGCTTGAGAGAAGTGCATTTTAAATATTTTAAATGCATTGGCTTGTCTTTTAATTTGAGCATTCCATATTCAAGTGTACTAATTTCTTGTAATGCCATTGAGCTGGTCTTAGTGCATGAGAGCTGACCTTTCTAATTAAGACTAAGTGCTGAATTGATGCAAACGCTTGAGGCTTAGGTTTACTAGCACAGCTGTTACCTATACAGCAGAAAGGAGGGTCCCTGTACTGCAAAATTGTTCTGGCAGTATCAGGACAACATGTGGCCCTGGAGCTCCAGGAAAGGCAACATCTCCTTGAACGGTGAATGTGGGCTATGGTGTGAGTGTGGGCTGCACTGTCCCGGCGAAGGCTGGGACGACACCGGTCACAGTGCCAAGGGGCACTGGCCATGTTCAGCCTTGCTTTGCAAAGTCTTCCAAGGCTGATGATTAGGCACAAGCAAAAATACAGCAAGAGGTGGGTTAAGGTAGAAAAAGAAGAGACTGTTTACCAAACTATATTTGAGTGTGTCAGCTTGCCTTATGGTACTTAGTTTGACTCTGTCATTTTTAAAGTCCAAGACCAGAAAGTCTTGGCCTACCTCTTTCTCCTGGCCACAGCATTTTTTACTAAATTGCAATCTGAAACTTTTACTCAATAGTACTTCTTATGAACCAGATTTCTGTAATTTTGTGGTACAGGTTAACTTATTTTTGGCATTTGCAGAAAATCATTAATTGATCTTTTTAGTATGTTTGCTTGGGACATCTTTCATTCATGTTTTTTACCAAAAGAACCGAGATAACTTATTCTAGCAGTTTGTTTGGAAATGTGTTTTTGTCCTGAAATGCAAGAGGAACTTTCTTTCCTTTTTGAATGTCTTTAGCATGGTGGGTACTTATGGTAGAATACCACATTCTAAAAATACAGGGTGAAAATGGTTACAAGATCCTGGTTTCTCTTCTGGGCTGGCAAGCTAAGCTTTTCCAGTTACTTTTCAGCTCCAACCCTCATTTGATCAGGGAAAGAAGTAACTAAATAGTGCCTTTGAGGTCTGGGGGTTAATATTACAGTGTGTATTAAAGATGGGTATGATGGAGCAGGGAATAATTTTAAGTATAATTATATTTAGTCAAGCAAGTATATACATGGAAAAGCACAGACAGCCTGACTTTGACTAATGAAGTTTGTAAGCAGTGATTAAGTGACCAGTATACAGCAGATAGTCCCTAGCAGGACCCATGTAACCCCTGGGTCTTAAAGAAGCTGAATTTTCTAGCGCTGGTTTCGTTCTCTGTACATGACCTCTGTTCTCTCCCCATCACCCCATTCCCTTGGTGTTCTACTGAATAAATCAGCATGTTTCCCACTTTGTATCTTTCTTTGCTTTTATTAAACATGTCCCAGAGTGAGATGTGTGGGGTTGTTTGGCTTTTGGTTGGTTGGTTGGGGTTTTTTTGTTTTGTTTTATGAAGAAGGAGAAAAGAGGACTGATGGAATATATGCTTCTCAAGCACTCTTAAAATACAGAGTGATATATTAAAGTCTGATATGTTTGCCAGTCACATGGGTTTTATGCTTATGTAGTTTTACTAAATTCAAAGGGAAGAGAATGCAAGTCAGCAGGGTTATAATACTGTAAAACCACTGTTGGGGGAAGATAATCAAAACCTAATATTTTTCTTTCTCGGTGGATTTATTCCTCCTTTCTGTGTTGTCAAGAGAGGGGAGGATGTGACTGATAATAATCAGTGTCTTTACAGGCTTAAAAAAATGGAAAGAAAAAGGGGAAGGCAGACTATCCCTGGTTGCCAGTACTTGTAAATCCTTTCTCTTGTTTGTGAACTTGCTATACAACAGCTTGAAACATTGAGGACCTACATTTGTTCTCCAAGACAACTGTAGGTAATGATACTTGGAGGTCATTGTATTTTAAGGCAGACCAAGTCCTTGTAAAATTAAAACCTCTAACTATGTTATGTCACACATACAATTCTTGGATGTAAGCCTTTCACCAGTCTTGTGAAAAACAACAGTATTCAGGCACCGCCATCAACAGGTGTGTAGGACTTTAAATTCTAGGCTTGATGTAATTTTTTTTTTTTATTTCAGTCTTGAAAGACTGAGTAGACCAAATCCTAAGGACACAGTTTGCCTCTGTTGCCTGCCTGTCCAGACCTGACTAAAATGACTAGACTAGCAGAAAACTGTCCAGTGAGAAAACTGCTGTTTAATGAACCAAATTGGCTTGGCAAAAGAGTTTGACTCCAGAGTGAGTGCACTGTGGTTGGGAGGAAGGAAGAGGAGACCCTTTCAGCATCAGCGAACTATTAGATGGACTCAACTGCCTTGCACAACATCCCCCTTTCCCAGAGAACAGCTACAGTTGAGTCTCAAAAAGTCTCCTTGAAACCTCACTGCCTAAGTGGAGAATACAGGATCATGTACTGCTGTATACTTGCTCTCTTCAGGCCTGAGTCTTAGCCTTCTTTAGCAACTCAGTGATGTCTTTTATCTACTGAAGAGCCACAAACTTGAGCTGCTTTGGGGCAAGGGGAATGGAGTCTTAAATCCATCAGATTCACCCTGGGTAGTGTTTTATCTAATATTGTGTAAACAAAGCGTAGTGGTCTTAAATGCTTGCCAGTAGGGATTTAATAGAGACTCTTACGGCGTACTGATTACTGTAATAATGGTACTAGAACTTGATTACCCTTTAAAAAAATGTACTGCAGAACATTTCAGATCATGCTATGGAATATAGTAAAAACTGAACTATACTTGTCAAACAAGCAAAGAACGTACTGCAGTGCATATTATGCTTTCTCTACTTGTATTTCCTCGCTTTCTACCATATTTTGGATTTCTCTGTGGGTCTAACAACCATTAGTGCTAATTAAAACCTTGTAATGGTGTTTTTATGTAAATGAAATTGTCATTTCATGTGGTGAATTTGACTTGCAACATATGTCACCCTCTTTGTTTGCCTGTTCCCCCTTTTGGAGGAAGGCATATAAAATGGGTGATATCTTCTGTTTCAAGGCTGGTGGCCTTTAAGGACCCTTTGGATGTACTGTTTTTCTTTTCTTATACTGAACATCAGCCACAGAATCCTGCAGAAGCCTGCATAACATCGTCTCCGCATAGACATAGGTTATTAAAATTCTAGTCCAAACAGTGTTTTCATATGAACTATGTGATTTCAAAGCGAGGTTAAATCTTGGGGGTTTTTTTGCTTAGATGTTTGTGTATTGATCCCATGGCTGCCTAAAATGCCGTTTCAGTATTACACAACTGTTTGGAACTTACTCTTGCAACTTTTATGTAGAAAATAGTATTTCTCTTGGCATTTCTGAATCACCAGAAATGCTGGCTGCTATTAGTGTGGCTGTAAGTGGATTTCTCTCTATAGTAGGTATCTTTGGAGGAGGAAAATGACATTGTTTTTAGACTGTATTTAAAATGCACCTCTTATGTAAAGAAATGGGAGGGAGGAATCTCCCAAAGGAATCTGTTAATCTGTTCTGATGACTTGTAAAAATCCTTCCTCCCTGCTTAAAAGCTACAATATAGTTGCAGTCACCCAATGACATGGCCCCTTCACACATGCACACTAAATTCCCTCCCAAATATGCAACAAAAGAAAGGAAAAATACTGTTCCATGCTTTAAACTGAACTCTATTCAAGCTAGAGATACCTCCTCTGGCTTGGGAAGCCTATAAACTCCAGACTGCTATTATGCGAGGTGGACAAACCTGACAAGGTGATACTCTCTCATTATGAATGCAGATCTGAATATATTTATTGCCATTTATACAGAACTTTTGTCTTTCAAACAGGCAGGAAGATACTGAGATTGTGGAGCATGTTGTTTTCTGAAACACTTCAAACAGCTGGAGTTGTGTATTTCATTGCTAAAATGCGGTGTATGTGAATGAATCAATAGTTCAGACCATGTCAGGCAGGTCTAATATAGGTCTACCATTCTTGACAATGTCACTTTAACAATAACTTGGGCTTTATGTTTCTGTGAGATATTTGAAAATATAAACTCTGTCGAAATTGTAGCTGTTTTTTCTCTAGCATCTGAGAGGCATCACAAGTTTGGAAGAATATCTTACTCTGCCCTTGCTGGCTGCTGTCATTGATTTCTGTGACCTGAGAAAAGGAAAATGAAACAAACTTTCAGACACGGTTTCCATTATGAATGGAAGATCAAGCTAAAATTATTTCTTTAAACCTATTTCTAGACCTATGCACTACACTTTTTTTTTTTAAGAGCTGGCTGCACTGAACATGCCAGTTGAGATATCACATGTGCATTTAGGATCACCAGGATGGGTTGTGTTGTCCCTAATGTTCATGTCTATGGGGATTTAATCTGATCCTGAATATAAAAAAATTCAACAGCTCCTGCATTCAGGTATTTAGAAACACATATTCAAAAGCAGACTTTCATTTGTTGCTAGACTGCTTTGATTATTAAGGACACTATCTCTGTGAATTTCTACCTCCCCAGATTCTTTATCTAAAGCTCTGAAATACATTATTTTGTTTGTAAGCTGTGTTTTAAATTGTGCCTTTATTATTTTTGTCTCGAATCTTATTCATTTTGTAACACAACAATAACAGATAATTTCTCACTGTTTCTCTATTAGGTCCTAAGATAGCAAACAATAACAGATGATTTCTCACTGTTTCTCTATTAGGTCCTAAGATAGCAAACAGCTGGTGCATTTATTATTAAGATATCTCTGCATGCATGTTATTTAGCAAACATTTATGAATTGTAAGGTTGCCAGATATTCCAGTGCAATCTGTCACAAAGACTTACCTTATGTATTTGTCCTTAGACTGAAGCGGGGGAAGGGGTAGGGGGGAGTGGGAGGTCCTGACACTTAAGCAGTAATTGCAGGGGTGGTGCTTTGAACACCTGTAGCACTTTCCTGAGAGTGGTAGATGCTTAGCTTTCTCTAAGTATTAATGGAATTTAGGTAACCAAATTCATTACTGTGTCTTGCCTGCTGTACATATCCAAGGATGTATCATGCCTGGAGAATGCTTATTTATGGATTTCTCTTTGCTAGTATGATGTGTGTTCTCCTGTTTGGTTGTTAAATACCCAAGACTGGAGTCTTGTTGATCTTCAGCAGATATCTTATTTCCTCAGTGTAAGTGTGTATATGTACATAGGCCAGGCAATACATGTTCTGAGACTCTCTGAGAGGAATAAACTTGATACCTTTGTACAGATATTAGTTATTCAGACATGAGCCACTAGCTAAAAAAATTTGATGGCTCTGGGTTATTACAGAAATACAAAAAATAAGTGGTGGGAGTGTTCTTTACTTATGAAGCATATGCCCCAAATTGTGTTCTTTTTCTGAACATGGTGAAAGGAAAACAACAGTAGGGCTGTCCTTCCTTGGACATTCCTGAAGTTTACCTCTTCAGCAAGTTTTTTTGTAGGAGGTTGTTTTAATGCAGGCACTCATTTGGTATATCTCAAACTTGAGCTAGGTAGCTTATAGATAGAAATAAATTGGTAGAGGTGAGCAATTAGAATAAAACTTTATGTAAGTCATGTGAGGCCTTAATACCTCTTTGCATGCACTTTTCAAGGCATTTGCACAGTTTAAATTAAGTATACAGTGCAACAAATTAAAAATTTTTATTGCCCATTTTACACTTTTTTCTTGATATAAAGTACTGTACAAAGCAGGGCAGAAAGTTGCTCCAGTGAGGAGCTCTAGCAAAACTGTTTAACACCTAGTTTTCCTCTTCTTGCAATCAGCGAAGAAGAGATGAGGTTTTGCAAGTGTGTGTGCATGTGTTTTTGTCTATCAACATCAGCTAGTGATTGCTGCAGTCCAGAATCTGTGAGGGTGAGGTCCGGTCCCCTGTTGCTTTTCCCTTCTTCCAGGGGCTAACCCATCCTTTATTGCACTTTTCACCACTTTCTACATCTTCCCTCCTCAGCTGTGGTGCAGTGAGGGAGTGCGTCAGGAAGCTGTGCAAATAACTTATGCTAAGCAGTCAGTGCTACAGATAAAGCAATAGCTCAGGAATGCTCTATTCGTTTGTACTTTTTTAAGGCTAGAGTGGAAGACATTATATTAATGCATTCTCACAGTGTGGTTTTGAATGTCCTTAAAAATACTCCATCTGTTTATGCAAATACATTAGCTTGTCATGTTTTATTGGTTGCCTGCAATGATTGGACCAATATTATTAGGTTTTTTTGTTCTATTTGTGTTAATAATAGCAATTAGGACTTCCTGAAAAAAATAGCAGCTGTTTCTGTTAGAATTATAGTGTGATTTTTAGGAATTCTAGTGGAAAATATTGTCATGCTATAAAAGGTAGTCAATAAGAAAAGCTATGCGTGGTTATTGATAGCTTGTATGTATGCAGAGACAGAGAGCAACTTCCCTCTTATATTTCTTTTAATGGTCTCTGAAGTTACTATGCTCTAAATGCCTTTGCTAGAATATGAATCTACCCACTTAATATAGTTACCTTAGAGCAAAGACCAATTTCTTCAGTTATTAAATTATAAATGAAATTAACTTGTCAAGTTTCCTACTTGCATGAAGACCAGGAGTCTTCTCTAAAGTGTATACTTTACAGTAAATTACAAGGAATCTGTTTTTACCTTCTTTATTCCTTTATTTTGAGTTCTTTGGCTAGATTATTCCTTCCATAGTTTTTAGTAGACTACAACATAGTTGTCCTGATACTTTACAGTGTCTGAAAATAGCTCAGCTCTGGTGAAGAGGCAGCTGAAAACAGCTGGTTATAGCTCCCTGTTGGGAAGGGAGGGTTCTGATCAGCCACATAAGGGAGCTGGTGGGTCAAGCCTGTCATGAGAGTTTACACTCTACCCGGATCTGGCTTCCTCACTCTGCTTTGTATGCGGTATTGCAGACTACTCTGCATGAATCTAAAAATGTGTCAAATCCAGTCCAATATACTCAGTTATTAAATGTCTCTTTCGCTATTCTACCTTAGAGTAGAACAGAGGTGATGAAGTATCTCCTGGACTGTTGGCATTTAGCCCATGGTTTGAAAGCAAGTTTAATGTATTGGTGTTATTTTATAAACTCTCAGATATGAAATTGCATAGATGCTTCACCATGCTGTTGGGAGGTAACTAGTAGCTAATGGGAAAAGGATCAGGCGTTGGCCCCTGCTTAAGTCCAATCTGGGCATGTTCTCCCTAGAAAGACCGGTGATCGCTCCATGTCAGTACTGTTTGGGAGCTGGAGGTTGGTCATGGGCCCAAGTGACTAGAATGATCTTCCTCATCCTGATTTTCTCAGAATTGTAAATTGAAGCAAAGTTTTGATATTTAACTAAATGAAGATTGTACAACAAGGTTCAACAGGAAAAACATAAAGAATAAGTAATCGTTTTTTAACTCTTTAGCCAGTGTGCTGCTTCTGTAGTTATTGCCATGCAGTTTCTTAGATCATCTGGGGCAGCTGCCCTCTGGCTCAGCGTTATTAAGGCTCTGGTAATGCTTATTCATTGTTTCTCATCAGAAGCTATGGATTGCTGCATGGTTATGGAGGAACTGGTGAAGAGACTTCCATACTATACTATGCAAGGGAAGGCTGCTTTATCCACCTCCTATCTTCCCTTTGGACAAATCAAGGTATTGGGCTCAGTACAGAGAGATGTGCAAGAAAAATTAATTGCCTATGATATATAAAGAAGAGATTTGGTTTTATTGGAGCATTCTAACAGCACCCTTAACTCTGGACTGTGTGAATATATGAGCCTTCATGACAAAATGAAGATGGATACAGAGGGTAATAGCTCTCAGCTGCTCTGTTTTATTATAGTTGCAGCTGTAATATCAACAAGCAAATATCTGCAAATGAAAAAATAAAAATTATGATATGCTAACCAAAGTCTGAACCACACTGTCATACCTGTGATTTATCTTCTAGCAGTCTAAATCAGTTTTTGCCTCTTTTCAGTGCCCTTCTTGCGATCACATTTGTGACAATCTAATAACCTAGTCTTTACATAATTGCATGTGAGTCCACCTATTCTTTTCTTCCTGGTCTTCTGTATCTTGCTGTCTCTCAGCAGGCAGAACAAGAATGCAAATGTTCCCATTGATTCTTTTTTAGGTCTCTAACAATATTTCTGACAAATTAGTCTAGTGTTTCTATAGTTTTAAACCTTTAAAATATACAAGTACATTCATGTAATTAGTAAAGAGTATTCTGACTAGAAAAATAACTGGAAGAAAATATTTAAATTGGATCTTTTTAAAAAAAAGTTTATGCAACAAAGTTCAATAGAAAAAGTGAGTAATTATTTGACTGTTGTCTGACTTTTCTGTTCAAAATTGCATTTTTTTTTCTTACATACCAGCTATACCATTTAAAGAAATCTGATGTTACTTAGGTCTATCAAGAAAAAAGGTATCATCAAACAGCCATTCTGTATATCCTTCTACAATATTTGTTCATAGCTTTGTAAAATAAAAGGAAAAGCTTGGCAGAAAAACATTTTCCAAGAGTCTGGAAGCTAAAATTTGGCTACGTCATTGAGTAACATATGAAATATTAATTACAATTGTAGTTTACTCTGTGATTGCTAATACAAGTTTAATTGTTGAAGAAGAAAGCTTCCATGTGAATCTGACTTTAATAATTTTATTTAATTATATTTCCTTTTCAAAATATTATTTTTTAATTCTATTTTGAAAATTTGTGTTGTGTCAGAAAGCTCTGTGATGTCTTCACCACTAAATCTCCAAAGGGTTTGTAGAGAATCTCTTCATTAGCCTTGACATGGCGAGAAACAGTTTCAACCTATTTAATAATTTAGTTGATGATTTTTTCCCTCACAGCGTTCAAATAAACCCACCAAATCATCTGACACTTTAAAAACAAATTCAGCGTTTCAGGGGAAGGAAGCTTGACACTTGCCGCAGAGTAAAATGTTCTCCTCCCTGAAGTCAGACTAGACATAAGCAAATACAAATGCAAATTTCTTCATCCTCTCTGAATCTAGGAGGCAAAAAAATTCCTCTGGTCTAAATCAGCAGCAACACTTACAAAGCCGGATTGTGGTTCTCATGTGGTATAGATCCACTCTTGAGAACAATGAGATGGCAGTTGTCAGCTTTTTTTTACTTGGTTATTCTTATGATCCTGCTTTTTATTTCCTTAAGTCACCAGGTTGTTTTCAGGGCAGGAATTGCAGTACTGAGTGGTGAGTGCAAGAAGGCTTTTTTGGTGCTCTCCCCATACTCCTGTCCTGTGTAAATCCTGATCCTGTGAGCATGCCAACTTCCTCAGGAGGTAGTCCTGAAGAACATGGTTGGCCATGGAAAGCCTCAGTGTGTAATTGGGCCACAGCTGGGGCAGGGACTGAACTGCTTGGAGGTCTCAAGGCTGGTCACAGTAAGGAGCAGAACTGGGGTGACGACTGTGGGCTTAGAAATCCAGAACCCTCTGCCTGAGCAAGGTTTTGAGGATCTAGTTTTGGAGATGAGTAGCAGGGCTGAAGATGAGTAGTAGGGCTAAAGTATATCTTGTGTGTAAGCCCTTGTTGCCTAACTTGTAGTGAGCTAGGTCCCTCTCTACTGGGCGACTAAAACAGTACCTTTTAAAAATCCAGAGGGAGAACCACTATCAAAACTTGTGTTCCTGGTAAAATGTTTCTAATGCTGCGTAATCCATTGATCTCTATCATATTTCTTTTTTACTCTTAGGAGTTGGCTTTCAGTGGCTATGTTGTATTCATTACTTGTAAGTAAGCTGATTGAAATGCCACACTTTCTAAATTGAATTTACATTTGCAGCAGTCTTCTAAAATGATTTCTAATTGTTTTTAAATGGCTGTGATCTGGGTTCATTAAACAGACTGTGTTTTCTGTGTCTAAAAACATTTGGGGTATTTAGTTTTTGTAAAAACCTGCCTCTGCCACTGAAATGCCTATCATAATCTTACAGATACATAATCAATAAAACAGAAATTCTGAGCCCTATTCCAAATTTCCCTCCAAGATTTTCAGCGTTATTTATTCAGTCATTAGCCATGCCCATGCACTTATTGACCTTCAGTCTACAGCTAATTTTTTGGGTGTAATTTTTTGCACTGTGACTCAGCTACACAGATGGCTTTGGTATTTCCAAATAGGCAATTCTTTTATCCTCTTTATAAGAATGAGGGAACAGGGTAGGCTTCCACTAAACACAAGCTTTTTTCTTTTTATGACACTGGTATTTCATCATGGTCAGTAAAGCTTATCCTGAATTTCTGCCTGGTTATTGCATTGCTTTACTACCAGTGAGCCATGGTCTTGGACACCTGACTTGGTGCTGCTCAGAAGAAGAGATATATTTCCTGCATTCCTATCTCACTCCACTTTTCTCCTTTATGTTTTATGATCTCTGTTGCAGAGCTAGGGGGAGTAGCATTTTTATGGCCTGAAAAAGATGAGTCAGCTAGAAAGTGTCTTAAACTCTGAAGAGAAGAAACTACATGATGTCTCTCTTAAGCTGTGGGCTAGATACATTGGGTGTATATGTGTGTTGAGAAATTTGTTATTGCTCGGTGCTACACACTGCTTTGTGCTCCTCTAGTAATGTAAGGCAGAAAGACTGTTAATGAGCTCTAGCAGGAGCATAGAGAAGGGTACTTTTCTGACAGGATACTTCGCTTCCTTAACAAATGCTTCATGATTTCAAAGCATAGATATTTAGAGTAAGTTGCTGATGTTTCTCAGAACATCTAGTTTCTGTAAAAGCAGGACCTTTTATGTTATTTCTCTGCTTTTGATGTGCCACAGCTTTCTCTGGGTTGCTGTCCCAGGCACTGGGAACTCCAGTGCTACTCCAAGCAATGCAGTAAGCCTGCAGGTAACATGGTAATCACAGCAACTGAAAGGTGTAGCATTGTTTGGAAGATTATGTAAAAGCTCATTATTGCTAGGCATGTACATGAGCAAAGCAATGACCTCCTTTGGCCACACCTTGCTCTCAGCTGGGGTGACTTAGCCTAACCTGCTCAGGGCAGTGACATAGCACAGAACAGCTTTGGTCCATGCTCCTGGTGGAGGCTGGCACTGATAGACCATCTGCTCTTGCTCAAGCCAGTTCTCTTGGTTCATGCTGTTGCTGCTACAGACTAGCACAGTAAAGGAGCATGCTATGGGGGGTTTCATTGCATTTAGGCAAAGGTAGATCTCTGAAATCAACCCCTGTTCTTACTATACCTAGCAATAAAAGTATTTAATTAAAGTATTTTAATCCAAACAAATGTTTCTGCTGGTCTGGTGGCAGTGTTTTCCTTTCGAAGTAGCTTAGTGTATCTTGGACAGGGGTCGTCTTCCTCCTGGATGTCTCTAGATATTAGGGCAATGGTGGCCCCTCTCAGCAGTGGGTGCTATGGGTATTAATGTGAAATGAAGGGATGAAAGGACAGTTGCTCACTCACAGAGAACTAGACTATTGGATATGTCGTTGTATGGTAGGTTTTCCAGCTAGTGTTGGGGTCTATATGAAGCGCTGACTATTTTTCCAAGGTTGATGATAGGAGCTTATTTATGCCTTATGGTCCTCCTGCGCATGTGCAGGGGGCCTGCAATAAGCTTTCTTACAACTTCAGTTTGATTTTTAAGACCAGGTTTGAAGCTTTGGCATTAAACTAAGAGTTTTTGGCTGGCTTTGTCTACAAGAGCTACTTGCACTGACAGGGGTGAATGGAGACCTTACTCTACCTGCTGTGAGGTACTGTAGTTTTGTGAGAGAATGAATATTGGGCTTAGTGATCTCTCCAGGTCAAATAAGGTGAGGTTCTTCTTACAATGTTGCTTCAATGCACTCATAAATAGCAGCTGTCTCTGTCCTGGATGTGAATTGCCTCAGAAATGGCTGAGGTAGTAATTTTGAATGTTTTACGCAACTTTTCAAAAAATCTAAGAAAATACTGTTTCACTCTTCAGTGCTGCAAAATTGGGACATTTTTTAGCATTATTGAAATACAACGCAGTTTTCCGTGGTAAAAATGGTTCTGAGAATTAAAAGAAAATAAATAAGGACAAAATGATGCACATGATGCGTTAGATACACTGATAGAGAGGATGAGGGCAATATGTGAACAGAAAGAATCTGTAAAATTTTGTAACACTAACTCCTATACTCTCATCACAGGACAAGTATTTGAGAAATCTCATCTTTTTCAAGTCAAGCTGATTATGAAGAGAACTGTTAGCTCTCTGTGCAGTATTTCTGTTATTCCTCTGTCTCCTGGATACATCATACCCAGTGCTCTTTCTAGGTGCCTGTCTCCCTGTCCTACTTGCTTTGAGCCTGGGCAGGTTGCTAGGGAACTCATTAAAGCTGTGGCAGAAAAAGGGAAGGTTGAGACCTAATCAAACTGCTCTTTCTTGTATTGCCTTTCTCCCTTTTTGCAAAGTCTTTGTAGTTTCAGGTTTATACAAAATTATGTGCAGAGTGGCGTGGTTGGATGGAGCATATGCTGAGCAATAGGTCCCTTTCAGCTCAACAGGCTGTGCCTATAAATCAGGAGATATACTGTAATGTTCATCTTACCTGAATTGGCATCAGCTGGTCTTTGCTCCTCAACTGAGTTGTAAAGTGCCATTTCAGGCATAGACAGAACAGACTGTGAGTGCGGTATAACTCGTGCTGGGTGGGTGCAGGAGTGTTATTTTATGCTTTGAGGCTAACCACCTGAAAACAGTAGTCATCGTCAAATTGCAGCATTTTTATTCTTAAATGCTGACATGAAATAAAACTTATAAAATATGGTTTTGTGTAACCACTACGTACTGTCTTCAACCTGCTGGGAGAAGGAAGGGTAGGTTTAATTATTTCAGTGTGCAATTTCCTTCCTAAATGCATCCAAATCTGGTTCCTGCTTGGAAGGCAGATCATGGCAGAAGATTTTCTGATGCCAGTCCTGGACTTTTTCCATTTTCACAGATTTAGCTGAATTTTACATGTGACTGTGCAGAGATGCAGCCTTTGGAGTGATTGGATTCTGAGCCCAGAACGATTAATCTAACACAAACAGTCTTGTGGCCAAAGATCCTTCACAGATTTGTGATTATGCATTGAAAAAGGTGTTACTTTGGGTGCCTGCTTTTTATTTCTCTAAAACAAAAAGACTTGGAAAAAAATGCACTTGTGACTTGTGTTCAGAAAACAACAAAAGTTGGTTTCAGTCTTTGATATTCGTATTACTAGAAGCTGAACTTCCATTTAATATCTGTCCTTATGCATTGTATATGATGAAACCGGGAAATATATTTCAGGAGAAGGTGTGGTTGAGAGAGATGTCAGATAGTGCAATTTAAAGAAAATTGTATTGCAAATCTACCAGAGCATTTAACAGCGCTGTCAGAATCTTTTTGCTCAGGGCTGATAATGATTTATTTATGTCAGTAACCACCAAAATTTTGACATCTAACTATGGTACCTAAATTAGGAGCATTTGCTAAATCAATAGAGAATAGTAGGTGCTTTTAGAGGCTATTCAGATCTTCTAGTAGCTGAAGCACACTCTGGAGGTGCTCATCTGCCTCCATTGATTATAGAGGAGGATGAGGATGTTTGTCCTTAGGTGAATGTAATATGGTCCAACTCTTCCCTGCTCTTCCCCAGTATTAGCAGTGCTAGAAGGAGCAAACCATGGTATGCATAATGGCTTTCATTGCATTTGGAAGGTATGGAAAGAAGACCCAGGCTACCTTTAAATTAAAAAGTCAGACTGCCAGTTTGAAAAAAAAATCTTTATTTGCAAAATCACAGCTTTCTTTGCATACGTGAGTAAGAAATGAATAGAATAAGGCTGCTGCTTTTTTTAAAAAAAAAAAAAACAAAACACACCCCATACATTTTAACATTATTTAGACTTCTCTGGAAGCCTCGTCAATATTTTTAAGATCTCTGAGCCTAGTAGTCAGAGTCAGCATGGATCCAATTACTGGTTTGTCAAGCCAAAAATGGCACTCAGTTTATCTTGTTCTAGATGCTACATTGATAATTCCTGCTTCATTCACTCTCACATCTACCTATCACCTACCTGATTTTTTTTAACCTTATTGTAAATGCACATCTCATTGTTCACATAAGCTTGTTTGCCTTCTCATTCCTCTATCAATTCTCCATAGCAATTAAATAAGCAAGACAGTACTATGAAGAATCTAGGATGAGCAGAGTTAGACTACAAAATGTAGTTTCTGAGTATATTGGGAACAAATTAAATCCTAATTGCTATTTCGCTGTCAAACATGATAAAACTGTTCATAGTAGTATAGGAGACAGTTTATAGAATATAAACATTTCTCATCTGAAGGGGAGGGAAGCACATGATATAATTATATATTCTTAGCATATGGCAGTAACAAAGTTCACTCAAGTCAGGTGAATTACTGATTCATGGTACTGAATTGTAGCTGCTAAAGTTCAGTTCTTTTCATATTAGCAGATGCAGATAACAGGTATCCAAGGGATTCAGAGAATCATCAAAGGAGTCCTCTGGAACTGAATGTTCATGGTGGTATTGGTGGTGGTGTGGTATTGGGGGGGGGTGCTGTTTTGGGGGGTGCTGTTTTTTTTTCCCTTGGTGTTTCTTTCCCCCAGATCTCCTGGGCCCGTAAAGTTTCGGAGTTCTGGAAGAAGGTTGATGTTCCCCTAGTATTTTTGCAAGGGTAAACAGGATGATTTACCCAAATATTAGAATCAGCCAGTATGGCTGTGGAAATAATCAGCTATCTAATGTGCTCCTTGATGAACACAGTTAAGGGGAATATAGATCTGAGACAATTAGCATGACTTGTTGATGGACAATAACGTCAAACTAACTTTATAAGATATTCTAACTCAATTTCAAGTTTGGTCGATTAAAAAAGTGTATTAAAATAAGATAGAGCACAGACATAAGGGATTTTTAACACTGACTGTAACACAATTTAAATAAACAGAAGAATAAATAATGCAAAATTAACTGGGCTTGCATTATGTCAAGAGGAAGTAGCTTATGGTAATCTCAAAATGTGATTTTAAATAGGAAGTGATGACGGTACTTGAATAGTTCTAGATTCCAGAAAATGTTGGTCTCAGTAGTTTGGAGCAATAGTAAAATTAGTATTTAATCATTACTTACATTTACAGGTGATCTCTGGAAAAATTAGAGAATACTAAATAACCAACACAGGTCCTAGCCATTCTGCATCATTTGGGCAGCTGAATTCAGTCAACCACAGACGCTCTTTGTTTGCAGGCTTTTAATTTGGTTATGCTCCAACAGAAGTTAAACATTTGAGGAAGGGAACTGAGTTCTGGGAAATAAAGTTATGACAAAAGCAAGAGGAGGATGATGATGGCTAACAGTTTGTGATCTCTCAGGGTGAAATTGCCCTGAAAACCTTTATTCTATACTTAAATTTATAAAAATTGAACTATTTAGTAGCAGCAGTAATTTCTGTGTTTGACATTTGTATGAGGGCTATTGGGATCATCTTAATCTGAGTCCTAAATGTAAGCAGGAAGCTGGAAAATTGGTCAAAATTTATAAAAAATAGTTCAACAATCAAATATATATTTAGAGTGAATGAGTTCTGCCTATTTATCTTAAGGGGCTGCTTTAGATGTTTATCTACTTTTGTGGGACAAGTATTTTGGTCAGATTTGAAATAAGGTTACCATTCCTTTTTTTTAAAATTATATAATCAAACTTCAATTTGACACTATTATTGTTCTGTAAAAATTGTCTTCAAGAACAAAGCAACAAGCAAAAATCATACACTTATTTCAAGTAACAAGTCTGCTTTTGTTCAGAAGGCCAGGCGTAGAAATACTGGAAGAAATGGTGGCAATAGATAAACCATATCCATATAATTCATTGGAGCCAATAATGATGCATTATCACAAATCTGCTTTTCAGCTGTGTCATTCGATACTTGTGGTATTTATTTATTGCTTTATTAATGAAGAGTGAGAAGAGCAGGCTAACAAAAAAAAAAATCATTCATTAAAATTGAGCCAATCCAGAAAAATTACGAAATGATTCTTGTTATGAAACTTTACTAATTAAAATAAAAGCTTCATGATAACTGTGTTTTGCTGAATGTAACCAATCGGTGGCAGTGTTCCCAGCTCAGATGTGAATACAGCCTACGGAAACTAATTGACTAAGTTGTTTTGGCCTTGCCAGAGTTTAAATGCTGTCATGTTTGCCTAGTACAAGAGAAAAAGCTCTTCTGTTTTGTGCAAACTGTGGCACATTATATACCATAAACAAGATGATGACATAGGGTTTTTGGCTTCTTCACAGTGGTGAAGAACATTACCACTTCAGTGAACATCAGCCTGGCTTGGTTTTAGTTTCAAATAATCCATAAAGGTCAAATTTTATTATTGTTTAAAATTTCCAATTGCTGTTTGACATTTAACTTGATATTGTGGTTTAACGCCAGCCAGCAACTAAGCACCACCCAGCCGCTTGCTCACTCCCCCCTGGTGGGACAGCGGAGAGAATCAGAAGAGTAAAAGTAAGAAAACTCATGGGTTGACATAAAGACAGTTTAATAGGTAAAGCAAAAGCCGTGCATGCAGGCAAAGCAAACCAAGGAATTCATTCACTGCTTCCCATCGGTAGGCAGGTGTTCAGCCATCTCCAGGAAAGCAGGGCTCCATCACACGTAACGGTTACTTGAGAAGACAAACGCCATCACTCCGAACGTCCCTCCCTTCCTTCTTCTTCCCCCAGCTTTGTATGCTGGGCATGATGTCATACGGTGTGGAATATCCCTTTGGTCAGTTGGGGTCAGCTGTCTCAGCTGTGTCCCCTCCCAACTTCTTGTGCACCCCCAGCCTGCTCGCTGGTGGGGTGGTGTGAGAAGCAGAAAGGGCCTTGACTCCGTGTAAGCACTGCTCAGCAGTAACTAAAACATCCCTGTGTTATCAACGCTTTTTCCAGCACAAATCCCAAACATAGCCCCATACTAGCTACTATGAAGAAAATTAACCCTATCCCAGCCAAAACCAGCACACTTGATTAAATGAATAATGGCAAAATGTGTTTAACTTAAAAAAAAAAAAAAAAAAAAAAAAAAAAAAAAATTCCTATTTAACCTTGTGGCAGAGTGTGTAATCCCTGTGATATCAGTTCTACTCTTAAACATTTTTTTTGTGATGAAGCATCCAGTTTATTTGTAGTTAAAGAAATATTCACAGTAGGGAAAATCTTTCCATGAATTACTCTGCAAACAAAATCTAGTCCCACAGTTAGATGTTCATAAATGGACTGAAAATCATGTTTATGCAAAGAAAAGGCACAAAGACTATGCTTCATTGGCCTCTTGCTTAAGCTTTTACCTCCTGAGAGCCAGAAGCCATGAACTCGCTCTTTGAATGGCACGATAATTTAATTTATTCTCAAGAAGTCAAAATGTAAATTAAAGACTAAATTCCGTTCCCAATTATGGCAATAAATGTAATGCGTCCAGTAGGCCATGACCAAAATTATGTATTGAAAAAAAACCTGCATCATGAAACACAATAGTGATATCACCCGTCTTTCTCATGGGGGAAGAGGAAAATCTTATTGCCCATGGAAGATGGGGGGAAATGTGTTCCATGTAATTTGTCATTCATTGAATGACAAATTCCTTATGCAAATCTAAAAATCATTTAAAAAAAAAAAAAGTGAGTTGACCCAAGAGACTGCAAAGTGAGCATAAGAAAAACTAGAACTAAGTTATTAATTTTCAGTGGGTTGTTAAGAAATAAAAATTCTTTCCAAACAAGAGCAAAGGATGGGGAAAATACTTTTTTTGGGGGCTAGGAACATGGCTGTTTAAATCAGCATGAATGTACAATGGTTGTACAGATTCTGAAGCAACAGTCTAAATGAGTTCCCAGCTTGTTTTCTGGTATGAAATTTGAAAATGTAATCTCTATATTTTTTAAGCTGATCAATATGAGTGTGGCAATCAGTCTCACGCCTTTGTATTCCAAAGTCATTCCTAATCAAGTTTTCATTTAAAAAAAAAAAAAAAAAACCTGCCTGAAGATAAAAAGTAAAACACCTTTGTTAAACATCTTATATATCACTGCACTAGAGTTATTTTGTTAAGGAATTAAATCTGTTTCTGCCAAATGATTCAATCAGCTAAGTGGATATTTTGTATTACCGTGGAAATGAAATCGTGAAGTGCAATTGTCAGGTTTAAAAAGTCTAATGCACAATACAATGGTTGTTTTTTCTTTCATTCACTTTCTCATTTCTTACTAATTAATTTCCTGATTAAAATCTGAGTGATAATCTTGATTTGTATTCAAGGTAGGATGGTAACATAAAGAGCAGAGTCATAGAGGTGAAATAGATCATTGTTTAAAGTTGTACAAATTTTTTTTTTTCTTTTTATTTCATTATTCCAGGGAAATTTGGATCATTTATTTTACTTTGTGTTTGTGGTGACACGGAAAGGCAGAATGCTAATTTTGCTGGGCTGCAAATATTTCATATTAACAGCAGAAACACCAAGTAACTGTTTTCAGGGCTGTAGTTACTGACAATGGAAAGAAAATGTTTAGATTTGAATATTAAATCATCCTCTACATCCACAGTTCCTGGCTTTCTCTACTTTTTGGCTTAGTGACTGCAATAAAATTTTAAAATATGACTACTTGCCTTTAGGCAAAGAAACGTCTGCTGGGTACTTGGTGTTTTTCTAAACCAGGGCATTTATTTATTATCTTTAGGTTTCACTGTTGGTAGTAATTGTCTGCATTTAGATCTGCCCCTAAAATGAGGCAATTCCTGTTTTCTTTCCATATCTGCTGCTTCATATAAAAAGTAGTTGCTGTAGCTTCACTGTGGTCTCTCTTATCTGATATACAATTTATATAGCTTTTTATTTGGTGGTTGCAATGGCTGGCTTCTGACTAAGATTCAGTTAAATTTTATATTTGGGGCTGGATTCTCTACACCTTGTTTTTCTTTTTTTTTTTTTTTTTTTTCCCCTCTCCTCTGTCTTGAGACATGGTTCATAATTCCTTACTTCTCTCATTTTATAATGAAACAAAAAAACCTAACGACAAGGCTAAGGGAAGTAAACAAATTAAGTCCATTTTGCATGGAGTTGAGTATAGATTTGACTGATTCTCCAACATCCTCTTTTTACCTTTCCTGAGCTTGTATTCTTCTAGGCATTTGGAGCTGGTAAAGGAGAGGCTTCTAAGAATGTTGCTCTAGATCTCAGAGCAGAAAGGAGGGAGGTAGTCCTCCTGCCTAGTCCAACAGATGATCTTGCTCCTCAGCAAAGATGGTCTGTATTCAGTGATGGTCCCTCTAGCTTTAAAGTTCTCACAGGTTAAAGTATATAATGGCATTTTTAAAAAGGGACATGAATCACAAATACATAAGCTATTGTTTGCCAGTCCTATAAACAAAGAGAAAGACCTTCTTTTTCAAGTTGTGGCACTGAAATAAGTACGAAATAAAACTATCTTGGTGTCAGGAAAGGGATAGCAATCCCAGCTCTCCCAAAAAGCTTCTCAGGACTTTACGTGATAATATTCTGCCCACACCAGAACCAAGCAAATGACAAGATAGATGTGGTTTTGTATTTCTGCAATTACAACTCTCTCAAACGTCAGAAAAAAATATTTTCAGGCTATGGGGAATGAAATGAATTTTTCAGCTATATAACAGGATTTTTCTTGATGTAGAATTGAACTATACCCCACAGTCATGTAATTTACTTGTCATAGGCCTATACAACTTTCATTCCTTAAGTTTATATTTCCTGGAATTGCTTTTACAATGTATGTTTTACTGGAATTGTGTCATTCAGAGCCCTTACTTTTCAACATAGCACTTAAAAACCCCAACCAAACAAAAAAACCAAAAACCACCACGAACAAAAATAGGAAAAGCACCAAATCAATGCTGAGAAGTAGAGATACCACATAAATCACCTCTTATGAAATAGTCAGGCTTTCTCATGTACTTTAGGATTTTTTTTTTTTTTAAAGGTGGAGGGGAATGAAATTGTTTTGACTGTGTGTTCACAAGAGATCTTAGATCTCTTAAGCCAGTTGCATCTGAACATCACTTAATTGCTTTTGTCGTTTATCTAGCACATTAGTGCTGTGTTAGTTCACACTAGTTCATAGCACTTTTGAAATCTTTCTTGGTCTTGAGTCAATTCCAGCTGCTGTCTGTGGTGGGCTGGGGGAGAGAAAGGAGCGATGGATTCTAGTGGGGTGAAGTGGGAGTCTGCTTGTTGGCTAGATAACAGCCCAGAAGTTGAGAAGAGTGTTTTCAGATTCAGTTCTTACCACAAATCAGTGTGATCTGTGTGGTTAGTACAACTGTAAATTTCTGTTTAGCAGGTTGCTTTGGAAAAAGCCTAATGTAATATTCAGTAATATAATCACATGAGTTTCCTTTAGTTTCAGGCAATCGTTCATTTGGGTAATAATTAAATAATAAAAAGAGGGTAACTTTTCACAGCCATCTTGGCTGAAATGTAAATACTGGTAATACCCCAGCCTCCCCCATGTCTGCTGACCTAGAGGTCTGTGGAAAGATTCTGAATTAACTTCTGTCAGCTCTTGGCTCTGATTTGGTTGTAGCTTGTAGGCAAGTTACATAGCCTTCCCCTTCCTCAAGTACTGTGTTTGAAATATAAGAATAAGGGTGCCAAGATCACTGGTGTACTGCACTGAAGAGAACTCTTTTATGAGAAAAGCTAGTTAGAGCATATCATAGCAATATTATGCAGTTTCATACCTCTAAATAAGGATTGGCTTTTTTTTAACTGACTGGTCGATTCTGAAAGCATTTGGTAAATGTGCACTTACGTGACTTTTATTTAAACCCTTCTAAAGATAGCCTTCCTTTAACCATATTTTCTGTTGCAAGGAGACTGATAGTGTGGCCTTTGTATGACCTTGTGGTTTAATAAGCTCTACGATATAGCATTGCTATTTAATTAGTTAATGATACCTTGATCAAGTTAGATAAATGGATTTGAACAATGCTGTATTCAATTAATTTTAATTTTCAGCTAATTAGTATTGCTACTAGTGCCTATAATTCAAGATGTGGTTTTGTGTTGTGATATCTTACTCATTTCTATTTAAAACAGGAAAGCTAGATCTTTCCAGACTCAAATGCATTTATTATACTGAGTGTAATTACATTTAAACCTGTTAATTGGTGGCACTGAGTATGTATATTTTTTAAACGCAATGCTTGTATGATCTCTACCCTGCTAGTACTTGCAGACAAGGTTTACGTCAGCCTTGTGAGTCTGACAATGTAGGTGTCCGGCATCAACTTCTGTGAGACCTAGAGAGCTAACAGGGAACCGGCTCAAGGGGATAGGGAGAAAGGAACTTGTTATCATCTGGTTGTGTTGTTGCTCTGTCTAGCTTTTGGCTATTTGCTAGACCACAAGAAATCCAGGAAAATTTCATTCCTTTTTGTCTTATCTCTGTGACCGCTTTTAAGAGCATCTGGTGTTAATCACATTTTAAAAAAACCCCAATAAGATGCTATTGCTCTGGAGCCTTGAATTCCTGCTAGAGACAGAGTCCAGTTAAGAATCCTGGTTCATTGTCCCTCTTTACTTCCATAAAGATAGAAAAAGTTGTGTGCCATTCTGTTAGAGATGGGTGGAGAAATCTAATTCCATTTCACAGAGAATTTCATTGTGTCAAAATCTGGCTTCTTTCTGGTCTGGAATGAAAATTGAGCACTTTGAAATCATTTTGGCTTAGGATGGTGCATCTGACAAGTAGCAGGACAAGTGATGGAGCTTAGGAGCCAGTGTTTTCAGGCTGGCACAAAGTCGGAGTCAGAAAGTCTTTGGTCTGCAACAGAGCTCAGGACATGAGAAGTTTGCTGGTAAAAAGGTAGTCCAAGCCCTGCACTTCTCATGACGCTGCTGATGGACTGCTAAAGAGCAGAGAGCTGAGACAGCTCAGGCTCTGTAGAAGCTGCTGAAGCTGGCTGCTGGTCAGGCAGGCAAGCTGGCAGGAAACCCAGTGGGTTTTGAAGCCTTCCTGTCAGGCAGTTTTCACTGGAGCTCTGCCCTAGGTCTCTTCAAGTTATCATTAAAGTAATGAACTTTCTTAGTGAAATTTTTTTATGTTCGATATAGGCATGTTATTCTTTAAGAAATTTTATAATACAGTATTTTGTCAGATGGGGAAAGTTGAAAATGACATCAATGAAATGTCAACCTGATACACAGCTTACTGTGAATTACAGTCATTTTCTTGCCTATAAATGCAAAAATGACAAATCTAAGCTACAGGCGATTTCTTTGATGTGGTATTTGGTCTGATGAGTGGTCTTGGTCTCTCAATAAAGCAACCTTATCTGCCAATAAGGCTTTATTCAGATTTTTTCATATGATTGCTACCAGACAATGACAAGAAGTGAGTGGGAGGAACTCATAAGAAAAGACCAATTTGTACCATCTGTTCCAGAAATGTAAGCTGAGGTGATACTGTAAAGGGGAAAGCCAAATACTTATGTCTGAAATGGTGATCAGAGGCTGTTTTACATTCATGTTAAAATAATTATTCTCTTTACACTAGTTCTGGAAGTAACAAATTTTATATAGTTAAAGAAACTATATCTTTACTAGACTTTGCATTGCCTAAATGGCTGACATGGCAGTTTAGCTCTGTATGTAGTGCAACTTATGTGGAGAACTATAGTGGGCTATCTCAAGTGTTTTTCTTCATAGCATTGAATGGTCTCTAATTCCTGGTAATATCAACTGCTACCATGTTCAAACAATACTGGTTTTATGTTGATATGTTGTGACATATCAATATAAGATCTGTGAGTGCCAGAATGCTCTGAAGTGTCCAAAATGCCTGTTGACAATCAGTGAGTTTTTTAGTTTGCAAAATAAGGTTACAGCCTGTAATCCAATCAGTCTTTCTGATGCTATGGACTTTTGCAGATTTTAAAGACTGTCTGGTCTATTGTGGTTAAGGTAGAGATCATGTGGATTTTATTTGCTGCTGTCTTCCAGAGCATTTGCAGTAGTCTTAGGAAATGCTGTCACAAATCATGCTTGAACCATGATCCTGTTCTCAGTTCTTGAGATGCATGGTCTGTGGTCTTCTCAGAGCACTTTCATTATAACTGTGTAAAGTATGTTAGTATCTTCTAAACTCTTCGGTGTGGAAAGATTAGGTTGTACACAAAAGGTCAGTTAGCCAAGTCTAATAACTGTAATATGGAATTTTCATTGTGAATATGTGGTGGTTTTAGCTGTTTTGGCATCATACAGAATATTAAAATATACAAATAATAAAAATATAGGGCTGTATTTCAAGTTTAGTAAGTAAGTTTGAGCCTCTGGTCCTTATTGAAGCTAGTGTGAAATATTGGGGTGTTGGACCCATTATTTCATCTCTTAGTATGAAATTTTATGAAAATGGCAGAACTTATTCTAATAGATGAAGTGCTAATTTCTGTTGGAGAAAAAAACTTCCTAGGTTCATATGTGAGGAATTAATTTCTATTTGTTGAACAAATGACAGTGTAGTGATTATTGAAGCTGGTCTATTAGTTGCTCTTCTTCTCTGCATAGGTTAATACTAAAGTTAATTACAGCTTTCATTCCAGAGGCGACTTTTCCTTGTCACAAATCTAGATTTAATTTGAAAATTTAAAAATGGTAAAACATTGCCTGGGCCAGAGACCAGGCAAATATGGATAAGATACACTGTATTTTAAGTGACAATTGATTTTTTTTTTTTTTTTTACCCTGATGAAAAGTAATTTTCCCCAGTTTCACTTTTGCTAAAGACATAATCTGATGAAATGTTAATGTGCCTGAGTCTCCTTCACATCACATCAATTTAATTTTAATAGTTCTTGTGAAACATCCTGTGAAGTTGGATGCGCCAGTGGCTTCGAGGTAGCTTGAACATTTCGTCATGGACTACCTGAAATTGGTCCTTGTAGCAAACGCCTTCCTTTCTTTCATTTTCCCCTAAATGATTGCAACAGGACTGGGGACTGGATGAGAAATTCTGCCATTGCCCCATCGTTTGAGCACAGCTGGAGAGCGCTGGGGAAAAAGGTATAATGTGAATCAGACCTGCCTGACTCAACATTTTGGACCAGTGCATAAAGGTTAGGAGGTACATTGTTGTGCCAACGCAGAATGCTGCTTGTAAACATCTTGAACAGACATTGCCAAAGGGCTTATTACTATTTTACGTGTGGCTCCACTTAGATAACTTACAACTCTCACTGCAGTTCTTTAGATATTTGCAAAGAATGTCAGAATTATGACAGAGCCTGTCACACAATTGACAGTCAGCATTTTTTCTTTAAAACAAATGCATGTTATGGTAAAACTTGAAGCAAAAAGTCACTGATGACAAGTGCTTTTTATTTTAATGATAATAAAGGTCTGATACAACAACAAAACATCTATTTACAATTCTTAGAATTTTAATCTTGTCTGCTTTAAGCGATGAGTAGAAACTGTAATGGAGAAGAACTTTTTAAGAAAAAAAAAACAAAAACAAAAACAAAAAACAACACAAAAAAAAATCCCCCCAAAACCCCAACAAAAACCACCAAAAAACAGATATTGGAGACATTGAGGGGTACTCAGCATGCTTTTTTTTTTTTTTTTTTGGTGTATTTTGCAACTCAGTCCTGTATGTGTTTTATATGTAGGGAACTCTATTGGAAATGGAATCAGCTGGTGAGTCCTATGTGGTTTTGCAGGATGCTGAAATGGTTGGGAGAGATTGAAGACATCAGTGTTAACCCACTGCTGGATATAGCGTTCCTGCAGCAGTGCTCTGTAGATTTTGTGTGAACTCAGTCCTCAGAAACCCACATGTTATTAAGAGTTGATGGCAATTAGGTAACTTCTGAAGCTGGGACTGAAGAGTGAATACAAATGTCCTCATACAGACCTAAGGGAAGTGGTTTATGAAACCATCTGTAGTTAGTCTCCAGCTGTGAAGCAGTAATGGTTTCCATGGTGCATCACCTCTGGGATGACTTAGACAAATCTGATCTCTCTTGAGTGTGAACAGGTATGACAGGGCTTATATGGTCACTCTGGGTGTGGGAAGAGTTGTAATAAGTCTACAATTTTGTTTTTTCTCTCTGTAGCTTTTGTTCTTATCCTGTAAATTTTAGTTAAGTTGGACTTGAGTGCCAGGTAAATCTCTAATACTTGTAATATCATTAATTGAAAAAGGACAAAGAACCTAATAATACTTATAGTGATTTAATTTTTAATGTTATTGCCTGAAAACATTTTCCCATACTAATTGAAGCATTTCAGTGTCTTGATAGGAAATAAATGGAATAATTACAGTTATTTTTGTAGCCCTTGCTTTGTACAGTTTGAGACTAAAATGTGTAGAATTTGTATGGCTTGAATAGTATCAGTCCTTGAAAGTAAAAGAGCCCATGGGCTCATGCTTATCTTTACTTTTATCTTACTTCCCAAATATTTAATTGTCTTATTTGACTCTTTATATATGCTGCCTGCTTTAGAGCACCCAACCACGCCAACTATAGTCTGTTTTTATTAGAATGCATGCTGTGTTACTCTAATTAAAATAAACCTTCACATTTTGAATTGACATTTTTTTCTTTCCTGCTTTGGCAATAAAAATACCCTTGTCAGAAATGCAAGGCATTCTCTTCAGAATCTCATTAAATAAGCAAAGTAGGTCACTCAGCATATTTGTATCAAGCTAATAGAGAAACTACACAGTCAACATATTTTGAAGCTGTGTAGCTCAACCCTTGTTCCTACAAGCAATGAACTTATACCAAAATTGTCACTTCAAGGTTTTGACAAAATCTGACATATTGTAGCTGTAGCACGTCAGGAAGCAATGGCATGGGCTTGAGGAGAATGAATTGCTTCATAGGCCAGTAACAAACTGAAATGTGAACTGAGGTGAAGATATGTTTGTCAGCCATCAGTGCAGGTTTAAAATAAAACAAAGCAAAAAACCCCCACAACCCACAGCATCTTTTGTGTAAGATGCTTCCTTTTTCATGAGCAATTAAGATTACAGTGCTGCTTTTGCTCTTCATCTGAGAGAAAGAAAAAAAAAAAAAAAAAAACCAAAGAAAGAAAAAACCCCACAACTAGTAATGCATTAATTACAAAAACAGTCATAAAAATAATCATTCTGGTTCTCTGGAGGAACATTTGCATCTAGATGAGCCTTTCTGCCATGGACAAAAAAGAATGCTTAACAATTAAGCAAAAGCTAATGTTATGGATGTGTCCAATTTTCTTTTAATTGCAAGAATTTCACTATGTAAAGCCACTTCATCTTTGATGCTGGAGATTTTCATTATGATAGCAACTTCTGCAAGATATGAATAGCAAAAAGTACCTAGAACTAAAACTGCCTAGTTAATTGTACGGCAAATTCTGTCAATTACTATGCAAAATCTGGAGAGAGTGGTAGGCCATAAACAAAAGATAGTTTAAAATTCAGTCAGTCTAATGCAAAAGTAAAGCGTGTCTGATTATGAACTGGATCCATGCTAGTCTGTGAGACGATAATTATGAATTTTCTAAATCAAAAGTCTTCTAAACAGAGTTAGTTCCAGTACCAGCTGGTCATTGTATTGACTGCATCTAAGATTATGCCAATAGTATCCCATTATTTTGCATAAAAATGGGGAGCACTAGCATGTTAGGAAGTGTAGATCTGCTCTGTAAAGGGCTTTGGTCTTACTATTCAGCTAGAAGGTTTTTGGTCAAGAGGTGGTGATAATGTGAGTAAAAAGCAGCAGAGAGCGTGAAGTATTAATGGTGTGCATCAGCTCCCTGTTCAGGTGCCCATTGTGCAGAGCCACTTGCTTAAGTGCAGCAAACATCATCAGCACATTGGGCATTCCAAGGCAATATATGGTACTATTTGAAAGCAGGGTGAGGTCTGTTGTACGTAATACGGCTTCCAGAGATGTATATATTTTTGAACTCATAAAAATATATCGGACCTGAAAGCTGTATTTTCCCCACCCTCCTTCTGGAAAGTTGCTAACATCTTAATTTCATAGATGGGCTTGGGATCTGGTCTGAAGTTTGATGCTCTCCATTGAGTGGATTCTCTTGGACTGGGAGATGACAACAGTGGGCTTCCCTAGAGGTGTCATACCTGTAGAATTGAATGTGTCCCTTCATCCGTTCCCCCAGCTAATCCTGTGGTGACCCTACCTGAAAATTGTAAAACTGTTAGGTGAGTTGTCAGTGTGCTTCCTTGTCTTGTTTGTGTCAGGATTTGGTACTTTAGGTTAAGGCTTGTACCAGACTGAAGCTTCTCAATATTGCCTGGAGGAACAGAAGTCAGAGTGGCATAGGTTACAGGGTTGTTGATACAGGGACGGCATGGTGCCTTGTCTTCATGCAGCAATACGCTTTTTCAAAGAAAAAGATAAAATAATTGAAGCTTCTTTGTTTACATACTGCCTAAAGAAAAATTTCTTCTGAATGCATGTGTCTTGAAATTATGGCCATACAGTTACTTTTAATGATCCTATAGTGAGGTTTATGAGACAATTGCTCCTTACATACATTTGATATGAGATGAGTTGGTTAATTTGACTGTCATCATGGTGCATTCTTCCTTTGATGGGAAGCTATGGGAATAATTTCTCATCATAGATGTTTATTAGCAATTATTTCAATAATCCTTATGTCACTTGTATTTTTGTTAAAATTTGTCTATAGTTCAATGAAGTAATAACTACTTTATTTTCTTAAAGTTGTGTGGCATTTTTAATATTTCAGCTCAAAAATTCTGTAAAATGGCAAATTAATCATACATACATCTGTAATAATCTTATTCACAGAAGCAGCCTGCAGCATTGCAATGTGACCTTTTTAGAGCACAATTACTGGTATGTTTTGCAGGAATAAGTTCCCCCCGCCCCTCCCCCCCCCCGAATTCTGATCTTGTTCTAGGGAGACAGATACAACCTAGATGGGAAATATCAAGCAGACATGAATAATGTTAGATTATTCACCTGCTTATCTTTAGGTTTTAACTGGAGAAAAGGAGGGGAAAAAGAGACACACACACACACACACACACAGTTTTTTAAAAAAATTTTGTCAGAGAGCTGTTATACCATAACCAAAGATGTCTCCCTACAATTCTCCAAAGAGTAGGGGAGAGAAGATTTATAAATCTGCCATAGTCAAAGTTAGTGTTATTGATATAATGTAGGTGTCCCTATTTGAATATAATATTTATGGAGAGACCCTGAATATAAATGACTTTGCTTAACCTTGAAAAGTCAGATTTTATTGAATGCCTAAAGAAGTATATATAGAGAAGATATACCTAATCTACAAAAAAACTGATATCTAAAATATGACAATGCTCCATTGCTTGATGTGATGAATAGCTTAAAGGTAGTCAGGGAGGGTAAGGATTATCTACAGCTATAAGCATGCTTTTGTTCCAAGGAGGTGCCTGTACTGTGTCATAGATATATATCTTCAGGGAGGGAACCTAAAATATTTGTCTCTATTCTAAGACCATTTCTACATAAAAGAAGAATACTTACTCTAGGTGACAACTTCACTTTTCTTAAAAAAAAAAAAAAAAAAAAAAAAAAAAAAAAAGTGCAATCCTGTCAAGTGAGTTTGAATTAACTTCCTCCTCCCAACACCACAGCTAACTATGAATTAGTTTTCCACCCTCCTATCTCCAAAACAAATTGTTACAGAAAGATACATTTAACCAGCCAGTTATGAGAACAGGTGATGTTTGAGTCCAATTTTCAAGGAGTACTTGAGACGTAGGCTTTATTCTTCCCCCCCTGCCCCGTAATGCTACTTTGTGCATTATAATATCTTTCTAGGATTCAAAATGCCAAGGGTTTTAAATGGCCAAGACTAAGGTTTTGAGGAAATAATGCTACATGCAGTAACTAAAGTTCTGGTGTATAGAACAAAGAAAATGTCATGGTTTTTAAAGCTGTATATGAGATAATATATCATGCAGTATGAACAATAAAGATGTTTACATAAATATCAAGAATTATTTTACAGTTTGGATTAGTCTTAAATTGTACAATACTTCTATCAAGAAGTCACCGCTGTTGAAGAAAGTGTTCACCAATTAAATTATTAACAATATTTCATTATTTAATAATAAATTTATGTGGTTAATAACAGAGGTATAACTCATTCCAAGCACCTTTCTCAAAGAGCTTCAGCACCATCCCCATAGATACAGCTGGGATACACAGGTATGCTGAGGCAGGTAAGGATTTGGGGCATTGAATAGTCTGATTCAATGGATGGAGGAGATGTTCAAGAGTATACACTTTGACTTTGCCTAGAATGGAAGTTGGATGGTAATAAAATAAGTATGTTTTGTTTGGATGTAGTCTTTAGTCTCATTATGAAAAGAGGAGAAAAATAGACTAGTTATTAAAACACTATACAGGGGGAAACATCAAGAAGTCTGGTTCATAGGGATAGAACATCTGTTTCAAGAGTTGCAAATGAGACTTTTGCAAAATTTCAAAATCATAGAATCATAGAATCATTAAGGTTGGAAAAGACCTCTCAGATCATCAAGTCCAACCATCAACTAACACCACCATGACTCCTAAACTAGGCCCTGGAGTGCCACGTCTATACCTTTTTTGAACGCCTCCAGGGCTGATGACACCAGCACCTCCCTGGGCAGCCTGTTCCAATGCCTAACCACTCTTTCGGTAAAGAAATTCTTCCTGATGTCCAATCTAAACCTCCCCTGATGCAACTTGAGGCTATTTCCTCTCATCCTATTGCTAGTTTTTTGGGAGAAGAGTCCAAGGCCCGCTTCACTACAACCTCCTTTCAGGTAGTTGTAGAGAGCGATAAGGTCTCCCCTCAGCCTCCTCTTCTCCAAGCTAAACAGCCCCAGTTCCCTCAGCCACTCCTTATAAGATTTGTTCTCTAGACCCTTCACCAGCTTCGTTGCCCTTCTCTGGACACGCTCCAGCACCTCAGTGTCCTTCTTGTAGTGAGGGGCCCAAAACTGAACACAGTACTCGAGGTGCGGCCTCACCAGTGCCGAGCACAGGGGCATGATCACTTCCCTACTCCTCCTGGTCACACTATTCCTGATACAAGCCAGGATGCTGTTGGCCTTCTTGGCCACCTGGGCACACTGCTGGCTCATGTTCAGCTGGCTGTCGACCAGCACAAATGGACCACATGATGCAATTTCTAAATGGATCCTGTAGGGTCCCTTTCCAGCAGCCCTAATAAATATTTCTACTGTTATTGTTTACCCTGTTTAATAAACCTGAGTCACAGCTGTTTTCATCTGAAATCTAATTTAAACTGTTTAGCCTCTTCCAGTGGAATAGGTGCACTGAGAGATCTCTAGAGAGATCTATTTCCTGCACATACCATCTTAGCACTTTAAACTGTTTGCCTGGCCAAGATGGTTATAATCAAATCTGTGCAGATAAAAGAGCACTTTTCACAGACAAGTCTCCAGGCAGAAACTTTTTTTTTTTTTTTTTGGATGCATTGCTGTAAAAATTCTGTTATCTCCTGAGAATATATGATATTGTCTGCCTTCGTAAAGTGGCCTTCATCTCCTGCTGATTTTGCTCAGCTTGTGTTGCTTGTTACTTTACAGATTATAGCACAGAGCTAACTTCACAGTAGGGCATGGCTAGATTTTTATGGCAACAGTTTGCTTTGGAGATGTTCTGAATGACTGCAAGGCCAAACAGAATCATTAGACACAATAGATATTCCACCAGTGTGCTGGTGCAGAGTGTGCAGCCCAGTAACATGCACTGCATTTGATCAGGCTACACTAGAAGTTCAGATCTACCTTAAACTTTGGTGCTCAGCATTTCTGATGATATGTGTTGATTGCACTTAGACACAGCTGTTCCAAGAATTACTTTTTTAGCGTGATTTATTACTTGACTTTTTGTGAGATATTTCAAGTGCTTTATGGTATTGGACTAATCTGTATCATTTATCAGGTCTGCATTGATGCATACTGGATCTTGGACATGTGCTTGAGTTTGAATGGCACTACCTGTGCTAAGATACAAGAGCTATGTGAAGTTTTAGCAAATTGCTTGTCTGCTAATTTAATGCAGATGGAATTTTGAAAGTTTAAAATCTTGAATGTCTGTAATAAATAGGCTATAATAAATTTGAGAAGTTTGTTTTATGAAATGAAATCTCCCATAAAAAGAAAAAGTCATTTCCATAGTCTGTTAAACTAGGCAAGTTATTAGTGGCCATGTCTTCTTTGTGAAGAAAGCATAAGGGACAGCCTTTTCAGTCTTTTTTTTGTTTCTTTAAATGCTTTTTTTTTCTCTGAGGGCTATTCTTCTGCAGCTGGCTAATCTCTTCTGTAAGATTTCTTTTTAATTGAGAATTAAGAAGTTCTTATGACAGTAATTATTCAAGGGGCAACCTCTGACTTGATGATCAGCCCAGTAAATGAACATACAGTACTTTATTTTTTTTGCTTAAATCAGAGGGCTTTCAGACTCTTCTGGTTTCTAAGAGGTGTAACTTCCCCAGATGAGCTTAAGTTTCTAGTGCAGCTGTAGCAGAGCAAACTTGCTTAGGATTGGGATGCTTCTCCAAGGACGTTTCAAGGAAAAGTAGGTGATGACATCGCATCGCTGTTGCTGGACTACAGATGATGAAATAGTTGTCTAAAGGTTGACTGGATTACACTTGTAATGTCATGGTGGAAAGAGTTAGAAAACAACATCACAGCTCTAGGTCTCTGGGTACAACACATAGTTCTCAGATGATTGTGTCATCAAGACAAATGTTAACCAACTTAGGTACATTGCTAGTGGGAAGAAAGAGTGGCACTTGTAGAAAGGGAGGCAGCAGCATTCAAGGGGGGACTGGATGGCCTTTACTAGCTGCTCCCCCTGTTCTACCTATGTGCAAGGGGAAGCATAAGGGAATGACAGCGGGCAGGCTTGAAGTGTAGTGAAGCAGCCTAAAAGCCCAGGCTGCAACCTGGTGTGGTTGAGGCATCTGTTCTGTTCCTCTGCCCCAGCTACAGGGAGACCAACTTTTAGGAGAAGCCTCGAGTGAGCGGTTAGAGATATTATCAACTTGCTCAGCTGCTTTCACTGCAGGGGTATCAATGTTAGGCTTTGCTACTGCTTAAATTTAGCTGCCCTTAGCAGTCACGTCTAGACTTGCACCAACCCTGCTTTTGCTAGACATTAAAGCACCAATGTTGTTATATTGTTTGTCTTCATAGGGAGAGAAATTTTTGAAGAACATTCTGTAAGGTGAAGTTTATTGGAGAAGAGAATAACTTTAAGACATTCTTAGAAAACTGGGTTGGCTATAGGTGCAGAGGGATGCACTAAGGATAAGACAATGAAGAGAAAATGAAAGTTCTGTACTAATAAATACTGAGTTCAATTGTATCAGGGAGGCTTAGCACTTTCCTTTTTTAAAAAAGAATTGCAACTAAAAAAATATACAAATTACCCTAAAGAGGGGAGCAGCCTCTTATAGAAGGGTTTACTAAAAAAAAAATATTTGTTCCGAGTTTTGAAAAATTAGAGGCGGGGGGGGAGGGGGGGAATTCCTTTCTGTTTTTTCATTTAGGATTTAGCAGCTTTTTAGCAGTACGTAGTGTGCTTAACAATGAAACTTCACAAATTGCCATGTAGCTTTTTATTTTTTTTGTTTAGCTATTCTAAGAAAATCAATTTAGCTGAGTAACAGGGATAGGATCTCCAGCTATTATCACCTAACCATTAATTTCTTCTGGACTCTGTGTTCAAACAACTGCTGCAGAATGTTTAATAAATCACTAAAATAGCTTGGATTTAGCCGAAAAATAAATTATTTAAAACTGTAACTGCAACCTATTCCCCCACTCCCAACCCCCAAAGCCCTCTTCACTTATTAAAGCATAAGTGAATTAAAGCACAATAAAATTATAAATATGGGAATCTACAGCTTTTAAAAATACGAAGTGAATAAATGCAGATGTCTGAATTCCTAAATCTAGTCTGCTCATGATCTGTACTTGCAGATATCACACAGTTGTATTTCATAAAGTGCTTACTGCCTCCAGTGTTCACACCGTGATTGTCTGGTTTAGAATTTAGATATTCCTGTCTTTGTGTTTGCCATCGCATTTTTTTTACCCAAAGCTTCAGAAAGACCTTCAGCACCATCAGATTTAATAGTTACTTGGCTGGTGTTTTGCAGCTGTGATTCCAGCCCTGGCCCACAAGTCAGGGCACAAAATGATTGACCGCACAGCAGGCTCAACACAGTGGTACCCTGAGGCACTTGAATGATGAGGACCACTAACCCACAAGTGCTTTGCACTGCTGAGTAGATTTAGTGAGAGCTGCTCATATATATAACTTTACTTTGGTAAGGTGTTGGGATTTTTTTGTTGTTCTTTTTACTAAATTTGGCAGCTGGTTTGCACTCTGAACATCAGATCTGGGTGGCATGGAAACACTGAAGGAAGAGCAGAAGAAACTTTCAAGTATAAAATGAAATAGTGAACTCTTATCTCTTGCTCCCTATTTTGTGGACTGGAGAGATGCTGAGTCTGGCATTTTTGTTTACTGGAACTGAATAATTAAAGAAAATTAAGGCCCAGCTGAATAGCCTCATTAAGTTAAACAGATTCCTTTTCTAGGATTAAAGGGGAAGGAGAAAGATAATGAAAATAAATAATTTGATCTCCTAGCAAAATGTTTAACTTTTTTTCTGGCGTTCTTAGTGTAATTTTAAAATATATCTGTATCTACTAAATGGCAAATCCAAAAGCAGGTGGTTAGAATATAGTTACTAGCTCCTTTTATGAGTACATTGTCTCTTTAGTGGAAGTCATTTTTTTAATAGCAAAAAATCAAGGGAAATATTCTCTTGTCTTCCTACAAGTCTTTTAAAGTCAATTTAAAGGAACAATTAACTCTTCCTGAAAACTTATTTTTGTCTTTTCCTGGAAATTGGGAAAAAAGTAATGTAGTCAACAAATACTTTAAAAAAAATACAATCATTTGTAGCAAGGGGGACTATTAGTTCTCCTCTTTGGAGGCATGTTCTGGTCTTGCTGTCTAATAAACAGATTCTTGAAGCCGTATATTGAGATAAATAATGTCATATGATGTTGCTCATACTGATGCTGAAGAAGAGAAAAATTGCACCGCAGAAAGCTTTGAGAATAGGGAAAAAAAAATCTGTTTGCGTCTGTGTACCTTGCATAACCAGCTGATGAATTTCTAGGGTTGAGGATCGAGAGGAAGAGAAATGTCTATGTTATCTTTTTCTAGAAATAGCAGCTGAGGCCCTGTGTTACAGAAAGTGAATAGAAAAGTTTCTTTTGTCAGGGATTTTCAAAAAAGAAGAGTAAAACTTCCTTGTGCAGAGAGATTTAACACAGGCCCACAGATACCTGTGTATGTAACAGGTTTATTTGCTATATTTATTTCCTTTTAAGGATCCTCTTCTCGACAGAAAACCGTATTACATGTATTTCGATTGCTTAAATGTATACCTACTTACAGGTTGTATTTTATGCACAGTGAATTTGAATACTAAGTGGCAATGAGAAGTGCGGGAAGGAAATCGCAGGGACATTTAGGAACATTATGGAACAGTTAAGGACCATTTGTGAGTGCTCCGTGCCAACAGCCCTGCTTGATAGTAACTACTGCAAAACCCAGGGGTCTTGATCCAGTGCCTGTTTACCAGCGTCAGTCTTCTCGGTGGCTCTAGATTTGGCTTTTAATGATGATGATGAATTAACGTATTTCTATGAGACGAGTGGGAAAATCTTTCTAGTGATGGGAAGCAATAGCAGTGGAGGGAATCCAAGGGTGGGGCTTTCCCCCTCCTTTTTGGCCCCCTCCACTCCCCCCCCAGCCAGTTTATAATTGTGGCTACTGTGGAATGCAAGCGAAACAGATACTGGTTTTGGCTGAGCAATACCTCTTAGCTGTGAAAGGCAAAACTGAAATAAAAAAAACAGGGGAAAATGCATCCTCTCTTGTCCCAAAAAGTTCACGTTTGGAAATAGCTTGATATGGATCAGTGGAAACCTAGAAGCCCTCGGCTGAGTGGCAGGGTTTGTTTTGTGGGGGTTTTTTTGTTTGTTTGTTCTTTAGTGGCTTTCCTCAGTTCATCTAACTTTATCAGTCTGGATCCTGATGTGTGCAGGGTTTTGAGTAACTTCGGTGTTCCTGCTGATTTCCCAGTTTCAGCTCTGACTTGACAGACACTGCAGAGAGTTGAAAGAATAGTGAGGAGGGGAAAGAGAGTAAGTGCCAAGAGCAAACACCTGAACTCCCTTTTGTAATTTTCTTATGACAAAAAAATGCTGCCTGCTACTATGGGCACACTGGTAAAAGGGTCTGACTCTTCAGAGTACAGTGGATGTGCTGGGTAAGAACATGCTTCAGGAATTCAGGAAGCATTTCTTTACCGAAAGAGTGGTTAGGCATTGGAAGAGGCTGCCCAGAGAGTTGGTGGAGTCATCAACCCTGGAGGCGTTCAAAAAAGGTGTAGACGTGGCACTCCAGGGCCTGGTTTAGGAGTCATGGCGGTGTTAGTTGATGGTTGGACTTGATGATCTGAGAGGTCTTTTCCAACCTTAATGATTCTATGATTCCATGCTTTGCTTTGGTTTAGGTCCTATGGAAGTGCAGGTGGAGACAAGGTGTAGGTAATTCTTCTGTTCTGCTTTCTTTGCAAAAGTCTTGGCCTTTACAACTTTGGTTGTAGGATTATACAAATGGACTTGAAATAATTCGGGAAAGATACCCCTGATTCTGATTCTCTGCAGCCAGAAATGAGAGCAGATGTATCCCCCTCATAAGAGAAAGTAACAACTGTGTTTCCTAGGAAGAAGAGATTTGCAGCATTTTTGCAGCTCTCCACTCTTCCTAATAAATCTTGTATTTGTTATTCAAAGGAAACTACTGCAGTAGCTCATAAAAGAAAACATGCTTATCTACTTACAGAAGTGAATATCACATATAGGGTTGACTCTGTCTAAAGACCTTGAAGATTTTATATATAAAGCTTTATAATAAACCACTGAGGGAAATAGCAAACTTCTCATTTTAAAGAAGGGACACTTAATACTCTCAAACTCTGCAGTAATTTCAGTAACCTTCCAGATGAGGAAGAGCAAGCAGAAACATCTGTGTTCCCCCTAATTCTCTCCTTTCTGTTTCCTGCCCTGGAGGTGAGGGGTTTGCAAATTTGGAATTACAGGGGCTCTTTGGAGGGATTGCTATTTCTCAGGTCTGCCAAGTGCACAGAAGATACATTCTGTGGCTGTATTTCTCCCAACCAAAGGCACTGAACCAATGCAATGTGCTATTGTGAAGCTGCTCAAATGCCAAAATTAGCTGTCCCAGGGTAGCCTAGCACTTTCACAGGAGGAGGAGAGGAAGAGAAAATGTCTACCAGCTTCCACCCCTGTGCTTTAGATCTTGAATCCTCAGCAGAACAGAGAAAAAGGTAAACCACAACTGATATTTTTCTGCTTCCTTGCATAAAGGCTAGAAAACAGTGTTTGCAGGCATTTTTAACCATTATTAATCTATGCAATTGTAACCTTTGTAATTTTCTCCCTTCAAAGTGTGGAAGACACTGAAATAACAGCCTAAGGAGGTTTGGAAACTGGGACTTGGCACTTAAAGCCTAGTCAGCTTGCATTGCATTGTGTAGTAATTGCTAGTTAATGTAATAGCAAAGCCATTACGGTGACAAAATCTTAGAGTGTATTTCTCTTTTGATGTGTAAATTAAGACTGTCAGAAAGCAGTCCCGGTATTAAATAGGCCCCCTCATCCATTCTATTTTGAAAACACTTTGCTTAATCACTAGCAGCATATATGTGCTCTTTTGCTTGTGTCTGCCATATTCACTAATATCATCTTTCATGCAGACCAAATGAGGAAGATTTATAGGGGCTATGAAATGTTTGAGAGGTCTTCTGCCTTGAACAAGTTATCTGTTTGGGACAAAGACGCAATGATTTTTAGGTCAAATTCTGATAACGTTTTTGTAGCAAACTATGGAAAATTCAAGCTTCTTAAGCCTGAGTGTGTTGGTACATCATTTCTTTTCAAATAACAGTGCAAGATTAAAGAAGTTCGGGAAGGATAATGTATTTCCAGGGAATCAGAGAGAATTTTTGAGATAAGCTGCTAGCCTATTTGTAGAAATTACAGAAGCTTCAATAAAACTCAAACAGCAACCATCTGTTTCTTCCATTCTGTGAATCTTAATTGTTTTTATTATGGTATAGACATCAAAATATAATTCTCTAACTTATTTTAGCTACCACATAAAAATGGTGAAACAAACTTTCCCATATTGTTTTCTCACTTCAGCAGAATTCTTCATAGGTGTATTTCTTCTACCAAAGATCTCAAACAGTTTTGTGAATTACCAAGAAAAAATCAATGTGATATTTCTTCATGGAAGAGTAAAACATTAATGACTCTATCAGTGTTTCCCTCTCAGGTGCTTGGTTGAACTCTGTGCTCTTACCTCCTCCACATCTGTTCCTGCCAAACTTTTAAAATAATAATCATGGCTCAATAGCAGTGAATCTGGTGCAGGTGGTTTGAGTGTAAATTGTGTATCTTATCTTTAGTTAGGGTGTAGTTAGGACCGTGGAATGGCTGGTGGTACTGTGACCCATTTCAGTGTCACTCAGCTAGCTCTCGTTCTCACATTTGGCTTTTTTTCCTCCAGCCAAATAGAGGTTGCAAACTAATTCTGGGGAGGTTTCTATAGGCTTACATAGTCAGCTAAACTGTTTCTTGTGAAAGCAGCAGTTTGATGGGATTCACGTGTGCTGAAATAATGAATTGCTTCTAGGGAAGGGAGGGGAAAAAAAACAAATCACTGCACTGCAGTACATTTACCAAAGCCAGCAAGCTTGCAGTATTAATAGTTTAATGCCATGGAGGAAATAAGCAATTAAGTAGCTAATATGTGACGTTACATCAAACTAGTGACTTGAGCTGGAATTAGCAAAGAAGATAGGAATTGCTGCTCATCCT